>OZ010593.1:17712744-17715244 GCA_963932145.1 Acanthosepion lycidas | reverse complement strand
GGTTAAACTATTCTTCCGAGTAGGCAAGGGTTGTATGACATTAATGAAACCTTTGAATTGATGTTAGTTTACGCATTGATTGCAAATGTTCTACGTCAATATATTCGATTGATAAACAATGGAGCTTATACTCGTTTCTTTTTTTTTGTTTCTTATTTTTGTTTTTGTTTTTACATTTTCTTTTTGGACAAACAAAACAGAATCCAAGAAACAAGTAACTTCGACATAAGAGTAATGTTTTCCTGATTTCGTCACAGAAGTTGCCATAGGTCAATTTCATTATTTCGGACCTTCTACTAATCCGATAACATTTGCAAAAGACACTTGAAGCTTCTTAAGCACATTCTCCAGGCACCTTTCCTTGCCCTCCTCCTCTTCCCCTTCCTTCTTCTTCTTCTCTGTTCTTTCTTTTTCTTTTTTTTCTCCATTCACTTTCCTTTCTTTTTCTCCTCTGTTCTTTCTTTTTCTTCTCTTTTCTTTCTTTCTTTCTTTTTCTTCTTTTTCACTGTTTTCTCTTTTTCTTTTTTTTCTCCATTCTCTTTTCTTTCTTTTTCTCCTCTGTTCTTTCTTTTTCTTCTTCTCCTCTTTTCTTTCTTTTTCTTCTTTTCCTCTTTTCTTTCTTCTTCTTCTTTTCCTCTTTTCTTTCTTTCTTCTTCTTCTTCTTCTTCTTTTCCTCTTTTCTTTCTTTCTTCTTCTTCTTTACCTCTTTTCTTTCTTCTTCTTCTTCTTTTCCTCTTTTCTTTCTTCTTCTTATTCTTCTTTCTAATCCCATTTTACTTCTTTTTCTTTTCCTATATATTTCCTTTCTTCTCATTTCTCATTCATCACCTTCTTCATCTTTACAAATTCCTTTTCTTCTTTATCTTCTTTTCTTCCGCCAGTTCTTTTTAGCTCCCCTTTCCATTCTTCTCATTTTTCTTTCCAATATCCCTTTCCTTTCACTTCCTTTCATCCTCTTTTTCTTCCTTCTTCTTGTTCACCCATTCCTTTTCTTCTTCTTTATTATTCCGGCATCTTTTTTTTAACATTCTTCACTGCAAACTATAATGATGATAATGATTATTAATGCAAGCACAATACCAAGTTAAATGTGATGAACACCCAGTTAGGATCCTTTTCACTTCAGTACTAATATACTGCAAGATGGCATCGCCAGTTCTTATTCGGGAGAATGGAAGGTAAATAAAAGAAAGTGGAAGATTTCATGTTGTTACATACCGTACCTATGAACACTAATTGGTATGTCCCAATCCTCATAAATACGTTAGACACTATTATAAGTGGGGATAATATGCTAAGTAGTGCACCAATAGCAGTGGTTTACCTACTTCACGACGCTGGCGAGTAATTTTTTTTTTGTTGATGTTATAAAGATTACCACTTCAATTCCGACATCCGTTTTGGTTATTCCTCGTTCAGTAATCATTCCTAGGTTACAACAGATAGATAGATAGATAAATAGATAGATAGAGAGAGAGAGAACCTGAACTGAGACAGATAGTGTTATATACCGTATGTATGAACACTAATAGGTATGTCCCAATCCTCATAAATACATTGTACACTATTGTAAGTTGGGGAAATATGCTAAGTAGTCCATCACTAGCAGTGGTTTACCTACTTCACGCTGCTGGCGAGTATTGTATTTTGTTGATGTTATAAAGATTACCATTTCATTTCCAACCTCCGTTTTGGTTATCCCTCATTTAGTAATCCTTTCTAGGCGGCAATATTTATAATGTCTCCCTACATAAAATTTGTTTTCTCTACACTGTGATTTGACTCATAGCTGAGAAAGAAATTTTATCCCTTTACCAAGGTTATTTCTGCAAAACGGAACACAAAAAACTAGCCTTGAATTTTAACTTGGATCATCAGTTCCAGATTATGTTAATGGAATATTTATTGTAAATATACAGCCATAGAAATCTGAAAACTGTTATATACCATACCTGAACACTAATGGGTATGTCTCAATCCTCATAAATACGTTGGACAGTATTTTAAGTGGGGGGTAATATACTAAGTAATCCACCATTAGCAGTGGTTTACCTACTTCACGTCGCTGGTGAGTATTGTATTTTGTTGATGTTATAAAGATTACCATTTCATTTCCAACCTCCTTTCTGGTTATCCTCATTCAGTAATCTTACCTAGGTTACAACATATGTATAACTCACGACTTGGGTCATGCCTTACTCTGGGCAGATCGTCGTTCTGAAATTAATTGGAGAAACTAAATTTGAGAAGTGGTGACTTTTCAGATCTAATTCATTCGTGAATGACAGATATTGAACTGGAATTACATTTTCAAGTAAGTAAAATTACTTGTTATATAGTGCGAAAAGAGAACAACAAAATCTCAAATATATACAAGAATCGGCTAGCCAGGATTTCGCCGATACTTATATAGTAATGGCAACTAGGTAAACAGTCAGTGTTAGTATGCGTAGGAAGTTAGATACGGTGGTTGATTTAACGACTTATCAACGATTTTTCA
>OZ010593.1:17702744-17707744 GCA_963932145.1 Acanthosepion lycidas | reverse complement strand
TAAAAAAAACATTATAATTTAAGCTCTACTTCTGTATCGAGCACAGTTCTTTTTTTTTTTTTTATTAAAAACAAATACTAAATCACTTTGGTTCATTAATCTAAATGTTCGTTCCTATTACATGAATATCTACGCGCACACATGCTTATCTATATATATATATATATATATATATATATATATATATATATATATATATATATATATATAATGCCACTTAGAGTCATGGGGTAACTGAGTGTGAAAAAATATGAGTAAAAGAAAATATTATTAACGAGAGAATACTTTAGTGTGTAGAAAGTATAATAAAGGTATTAAGAAAAAAGATAACGATTGACATTGGATTTAAAATTATGAGAAGCAAAATTGACTGGAAAGCAAGAAGCCGGAAGTGAGTTTCACAAACGAGAAAAGAAACTGTTAGCATAGAGCATACGGTTTCATCTAGCCATTTCAACCTTAAAGTAAATGAGACCTAGCTGCCAATCTAGCACTGGGCTTAAATTCATAAAGTCTAGGCACCAAAGAGGAAAGCTAATCAGAACAATTACCATGAAAGTGTTTATAGAAAAGGCAAAGGTAAGCCATATTCCGAGGTCCCAGGTTAACACCTATAACATTTCAGATTCTTTGAATTTCATGATGAACCTCTAAATGTATAACAAAAGCAACATATCACATGTGACCGCAATATTTAATGTTTGGACTAATAAAAGATTTATACATGTGTAAGATAGATTCTGGCGAGAAAATTTGTCTAGTACGACACAGTGAATCAATTTTCTTAGCAACAGACCTTGCAATTGATTCAATATAATATATAATAATATGTGTTTAAATGTTTTGCATGGATGAGGGCGCAGATTTAGAGCAATATAAATACACTAAGTAAATATCTATAGCATTTCAGATTGTTTGGATTGACAGTTGCCTGTTCAATCTGGCAGATCGATAGCTAGTGCATGCGATTCAAATTCAATATGTTCCAAAAACGGTGGCATTATGATAAATAAATATGTATAAGGACGTCTTATTATTGGCACATGCCTTGGAGACTGCTCTGGCAGATAATTACTGAGTGCCAAGTAGCCTAACCGATAGCTCTAATTGTGTTCTATGCCAAACAAAGCCAATCTTAGTAAATAAGTACTGCAGTATATAGAGAAAGACTTATATATGGACTACTTGTTTTAAAGTAATAATTAACGATTTCGTCTCTCAGATATTTAATACTATGGAGCGTGTTTGATACTCACTAGGTGCCCCGAACTTGCAGTCTTGTGATTTCAGCTAAGTAAAGATCCGTTGTGAGAAAGAGAGAAAAAAAAAGAGCTTTACGTGCAGTATGATATAGTTGACCGAGCATGTTGTATAGTTACGTATAGCGGTTAAAAAAATGTCCAACTCTAAGCAGGACTTGAAAAAAAAGAAAAGAAATAGAACCTGTTTTTTTATTTCTCTCTTTATTTCTTTTTTTTTTTATATTTGTTACACAAGGAAGGATTCAGCAACCTTTTAGGTTTGTCAAGTTAGCAGAGGTTTACCTTGTTTTTCAAGGACTTTCATCTCATCTACTCCATTATTCGGATTAATCAATAAAACAAACTACTCAGACAAACAGACGGACATCCGGCCTATCATCCAATCAAACAGATCCTATCGATCTGCCTACTGGCTTCGTGTGCGTCGGGTCTGAGTACACGCGACCCGTCGCTGCACTTATATACTTATCGCGGATTTTAACTCCTAGGTCAAGTCAAGCTGATAAGAGGGATAGCTAAAGGCCAGATATGTTATTTCTTGTTTAAAAAAAGACCATTGACTAACTCAATAGTCGAGCTCGTATTGTTATGTTCAGCATTGTAGTATACATATGAATGGATAAAAATGAATTAAGAAAATACACTAAAATAAAAAGAGTTTTAAGACAATGGTATATCTTTTCACCGGACTAATTCCATATTTGCTGTGAGGCGAGTCAGTAATTAGAATTCCTGCTAGGATTTATCTTAAAGTAATATATGCAGATGAAAACGTTGATAGCAGACACAGAATGTAAACTACAGGAATCCCGATAGAAATTAAAAGAAAGCGAGAAACAAAACGATTAAAAAAACAATTGTAAGAAGACAGAATGTATGTTTGTTAGTAAGAGGAAAAGCCGAGTATGAGAGTACTATACATTCTAAAACTGAGTAGAGTATTGCGAGACAACAGGACATCTTTGCTAACAAAGAAGAAAATACTGAGCTGTTATGTAACATCTGTTCTTCTTTACGGCAGCGAATGTTGGACGTTTTCCTCAATGAGGAAGTGACTATGTGGTTCTACAGAAGGATGCTAAGTATACCATGAACCGAGCGTGTGAGCAACAATAAGATCTTAAAGAGGTTGAAAACAAGGAGGAGCCTTATACTTAATACTGGGAAGAGGCAGATAAAGTTTCTAGGACACATAATGCGGAAGGAGGGCCTAGAGAATCTGATACTCACTGGTCGAAAAGAGGGAAAGAGAGTCAAGGGAAAACAACGCGTGACATATCTGGTGGACTTAAGAAAGTGGATGACAGAACGTGGTCTGGGGGAGGAATCAGAGGAAAGGAACTTGTTTAGAGCTGCAAGGGATAGAGGGAAGTGGAGAGCCATGATCGCCTACGTCCTGAAAGGACATGGCACATAAAAAGAAAGAAAGAATAGCATATTTCTAAGGATATCATGGACCTAACATGTGAGCAACGATGAGGCCTTGGAGAGGTTACAAACAAGGAGAAGGCTTATAGTTAACATCAGAAAGAGGCAGATAAAGTTTCTAGGACACATAATGAGGAAGGAGGGTCTGGAGAATCTGATACTCACGGGTGAAATAGAGAGAAAAAAAGACAAGGGAAAGCGGCGCGTGACATACTTGACGAGCTTGAGCAGGTGGATGACAGAACATGGTCTGGGGGAGGAAGCAGAGGGTAGAAGCTTGCTGAGAGCTGATAGAAATACAGAGGTGGTGGAGGGCCATGATCGTCTACGTCTTGAAAGGACATGGCACATAAAAAGCATTGGAGACCCAAAAAATCAAGCAAGTAAAAACAAAGTATCTAGGAATTTTTTTTTTTTTAACAGAGCTGGGGGTGGCGACACCAAATTTCGAAGAAGAATTGCAATGCCGGAAGATAGCTTCGAAAGGGTAAGCAAAGAAATTAAAAAAACAAAAAACAAAGAACAAAAAAAACAACAAAAAAAAAAAAACAGGAAAATTTTGTTAGAAGCAAAGAAAAGAATACTTATATAATATCCTTCATCCTTCTTGCTAGTGTATACTGGACAATCTCACAAATACGGAAATACTTGAGCAAACAGAAACGTCGTTCTATTGAAGGATGCTGAAAAAGGCATGAACTGAACATATAAGTAAGGGTTTAAGGGAAAATGGAATAGACTGCCAATTACGCTTAGAATCAGAAAGAGATAACTAAAATCCCTATGACACATAACGAGAAAAGAGAGTTTCGAGATTATGAATCAGAACATATTGAAAGCAAGAGAACCAGAGGAAATCAGCCAATAATCTGCTTAACTAGATTATATTAGAGTGTGCAGCTTTTATATCATAAAGTAGTAATTTTTACAAAGAATTAATTAACAAATTGAATGAGATTAATGGCGAAATCACTTCGTTAACAAGAGTTAATGAGACATTAACTTACTATAAATTCCTTGAATAATACGATCCTTATATTTCAGTCGTATATTTCAGTTATTAGATGGAATTGACGAACCAAGTACTTTCGATAATTTCAAATTATCATCTTCGAGGCGCAATTTTTCCATATACAGGTAAAACACCAAGACGAAATATGTGTCGTGTAGAACGAAAGAACTTTTTAAAAATGCTATTTATGGAAAGTTATATTATTTTGGAACGCGCGATGCCGGGACGCTAGAATTCTTGTTCAAATCAACAAAGTGAGAATTTTGCTTGAATTTTGTAATAAATCCACGAAATTTTCAGTTAAAGTACCCTGGACTTATGTTTAATCCAAATAGTAGAGTAAAATGTCTTAGTATTTTTCCATAGAATATAAGATTCAGAATTTCATTATTTACATTATTCGGACTATTGTCCTCATCTTTGTAGCCATATTTATCACAACGTTTCGGTCGTTGTACGCTCCGGTATTCTTCAGGTGGTTGGAATGTCGAACTGAACCCTTTATTTCGCTCACTGGGGTAGACTGTTCTCGTTCCACGTGCCATGTGTTAATGGACGTCAGTTACCAGTTATCTCCTGTTAATTCCCCTCTGAAAGTTCTCCACTGCCTTAACCGGGTATTGAACTCACACTCTTTGGGTCCTGTCACTGGATCTAACCAATGCCTTTATCCACTGTGTCATATGTCCTTGAGGACGCTAGAATAATCCGTCTTAATGAAACACCCTTTATATAGAGAAGAAATATGAAATTCAGAGTCTATCTATATTTCTGAGATCAGGTATTATGTACATTATTGACATTATTCGGACTATTGTCCTCATCTTTGTCGCCATATTTATCACAACATTTCGGCCGTTGTACGCTCCGGCCTTTGCCATGGCACTGTGCCATGTGTCCTTGTTGTGATAAATATGGCGACAAAGATGAGGACAATAGTCCGAATAATGTAAATAATGTACATATTACCTCATCTCATAAATATATGCAGACTCTGAATTTCATATTTCGTCTCTATATAAAGAGTGTTTCATTATGACGGATTATATATCATGGTGTTTCATTAAGACGAATTAAAGTCAGCAATAAATAAATCAGTGGTGTTGGTGAAAATATATTTATTTCTCTATTGGATCATGTTATTTAAGTCATGGCAATTATGTGTGAAAAATATTATCGCCAAAATGTCCGCCAAATCTGAAAGAAAAAGAAAAAAAAATCAATAGACGCTTAAACTTAAATTACTGGAACATCTTTATATGTATTTGAACGGTTAAAACGTTAGAAATTCGATTTCA
>OZ010593.1:17665244-17695244 GCA_963932145.1 Acanthosepion lycidas | reverse complement strand
ATTTCTGAAGTTCCGCTGTGGGGGAGGATAAGAGTTTTGTAGTTCAAAGTGGCAGTTGTCAACCAAACAGTCTGTCAAACACCGAAGCGTAAAGTAAGTACATTATTTAGAAAATGTTCCTCATCTTTGTCGCCACATTTATTACAACGATTAGGTGTTTGGAATGTCGAACTGAACCCTTTATTTCTCTCACTGGTGCCATGGTAATTATTTTTTTTAATAGATGTCTTGTTAATTTCCCTCTGAAAGTTCTCCACTGCCTTAACTGGATATTGAACACACACTCTTTTGGTCCTGTCACTGGATCTAACCAACGCCTTTATCCACTCTGCCATGTGTCCTTAAGGACATCTGTGTATGAATTTCTGGGTATTATAAACCTAATGCCTCAGCAACCATTTTTACCAGTGCTCATATTACAATTTTTGCTGTTATCATTGCATGTTTTTACCAGAGCTCATATTGTTGTTATTATTGTTTTTCTCTGCCACTCCTTATTACTGGTTCCCATATTGTATTTATTTCTATGCTTGGTCTGCTCAGTTCGACATTCCAACCACCTGAAGAAGATCGGAGCGTACAACGGCTGAAACGTAGAAATAAATATTGGCGACAAAGATGAGGACAATAGTCCGAATAATGTAAATAATATGAACAATACCTCATCACAGAAATATAGAGAGATACCTAAAGTAAGTGTTTCAGATAATAATTATCGGTATTTCAGCAATATTGGGCCATCGCAAGAAAATTGGCAAGTTGAAGGAATACGATAAATGGGTTTCGCCAAAACTCAATGAAAGTCTGCTGCATCTGCGAAATTGGAATGATCCAATTCTGACTATGACAATCGAAAACGATCGACTCAGTAACTTGATCACTTTTGACCACCGAAATCGAAACCAACAGAATGTTATTGTGACTCTCTGGTTGGCCGATTCAGTTACAGATTTTTGGAATCTAAACTGAGCATCAAGGCCGACGTTTACTGCCAGTAGGTGTAGGAAATGCATATTCAATTAAGCAAAAGGCGACCGTCATTGGTTAATCGACGCGGTCCAATTCTGCTTCATGACAATGCTCGCCAACACGTTGCCAGGATAACACTGCAAAAGCTCATCGATTTGCGTATAAGAGTCTTTTGCCACATCCCTGAGCCCACTGGCTTCCACTTGGTCAAGCATATTGACAATTCTTTATGGCAAAAGACGCTCCGTTGCGGAGGAAGATGTAGAAATTGTATTCAAACATTTATTGACGCTTAAACCTTTATAGCGTTATCGTAAAGGTATAAATTACTGTCATAGATCCTTACCTATAACTTCAGAATGAACTCTTCCTAACACTATGTATATTACGCCTCTCAAGGGAGTGGGTCGAATCGAGTCGAGCCGATAGTAGTTCACTCCAAACCAGACTGACAGTCATACTAACACCTTCCACGTCTTGTATTATTATTTCGTGTAATATACCTTCGTTATTTCTACTGTTGCGTTCGTGTTATTCTTCCTTGGTCCTAACCTAGACCATAACAATAACCTTGTATCACGATGGAAGAAATATATAAATGATCAAGGTGCCTATTTTGACTGACTCAAACGTTGTTTAAATTCCTTAATTCAAAATAAATGTTGATTCTAAAACTCCAAACAAGCTAATAAAATAGAAGTTGAAAGCTTAAACAATATTTAAAATTTTAAAATTGTATGACAAATGTGTACTTATTTATATATTTTCTGTTTCATTTGCATTGGGAAGGGAGATAAATCAACGTAAGTGATGTGGGGCAAAAGTCGGGACCACAGAAGGAAAACACGGAACACGGATTAGATGTAAGAAAGATACATTAACAACAGGTTACAGAGATAGTGTAAGCGAAGCTTACTATATGTTAGTGTCCAATACTGGTAGTCGTACGCGGCTCTCTCTGTCTCTCTCTCTAGAGTGTTGTGTCGCATACTTAATATAAACCTGGAAGAGTAGGTAGGTAGTTCCGGTGTCACAATAGTAAGTTAGTATATTTATGAGAGATTACTCCCCTTAATCGTTTACTAATCTATGCAAATAAAATATTTACCTGCATTTCGACAAAATTCTCGAGTAAAATTGTCTTCATATTTAATCGTTCCTCAGTTCCATTATTCCAAATTTTTTTTTAGATTACCGTCTTATTTGTTCAAGCCTTACATGTGTGGCACTCATACTTAGTGATCGTTTTCCGTATTTGCCGTTCTCTTGCTAATATTTTTTCTTCTGAGAGATATTTCTATTACACGGTTATATTACACGCATAAGATTTTCAACATGAAAAGTTATTGAGCAAAAAGCGATTTATATAATACCAAGGGCAATCAATGACTCATAGATACCTTTGGACATCTAAAAAATAACAGTTTAATTAAACGATTGAATGTCAATGAATTATTTTAAAGCTTTTGTTTCTTTGCATCTGACTAATAAAGCTTTCCAATAATTGCCGTCTTTTTTTACGGCACGGGTACACTAGTTTCTTATAATGTTTGCTTGAGAATAATTAACGACTTCATTTGCTTGTTTATTTTTCTCTTTTTTCCCATACCTATTTCCATCTCTGGCTACAGCTATTACTGTTGTTTATAGTAAACACAAAAATAACATTGATAGAAAAAAAATCTGGGTATATCAAAGTCCTTCCAGGCGAATATTTTGTCATGTGATATTATGACAGTTGTTTGGATAAATTTATGGAAATAATTATGAAATTACACAAATAAAAATTGTAAACTTCAATATTGACCAAAGGATATAACTTCACGTGATGAAGCCTATGGAGTTCATTCTATGGAAATGGTACCTGTGAAGAATTTTTTCAAAAAGACAAGAACGAAGGAAAAGCCATTACGTGAGAGAATCTAAATAATTTAGAACTGAAACCTTGGAAGTCCTTTTGGCTGATGACCCCATATATTCGATTTTGGTATTAGCCAAAAACATGGCGTCAACTGCTATAAAATTGTCTAAATTTGCACTCAACATCCCAGAGATTGAACTCAAATTACTCTCACCATTTCACGAACGAAGGCTTTAAGTTTGGGTTTAAAGATCCAAGATATAGACTCAGGATTGTCCTACGGGACAGCAACCTAGTAGATTAAAGCGTTGGCACGCGAATTAGACTCAGTGGAAACAGGGCGAACAATGTTAAATAAGAAAAATATAAGTTATCCCTAGACAAGAACAAGACCAGATATCCCTAGATAACAAAACGCGAACAACCTAATCCTTAAATTAAAAAAAATGATCAGTTTGAAATTCTCTGAAGGTTGTCTGGATCGATAAGCAACCAACGAAAGGCAAAGGGCTCAAAGAAACACTGGGATATTAACAACAAAGATGAGGACAATAATACGAAACGCCGTAATTATTAATAAATCCTGTTTGAATTTCTGAGATGAGGAGTTATCGTTATTTACACTATTTATATTCGGGCTATTGTCTTCATATTTGCTGTTGATATTACAATGTATCGACCGTTGTGCTCGCCTTTGTCGTGCCACGGGACAATGGTCTAGTGGATGGAAGCATCGGTTTGTTAATTTGGTGACATGAGAATTTTGTTGTTCAATCCTTTGTCGTTTTTGTTTTTTGTTTTTTTTTTTGGTGTGTACTTGTACTAAGTATAAACAGACAGACAATAACTGACAACTCTAAATAAAAAGAACGAGACGGTATCCTTAGGCATGCGCAGTGGAACGAGAACAGTCTAAGCCGGTAGATTAAATAAACAGTTCAGTTCAGAAAGTTACTCAGATTAACATACACATGAGGAAGACCGGAGAGCACAACGGCAGAAATGCTGCGATAACAACAACAAAGAGGACAATAGTCCGAATATATGTAGTATAAATATAGAAAACACCTTATGCCAGAAATTCTTCTATTTGTGTTTTCAAAGAAACCAAATTGAAAAGAAACTTAATTTATTCAAAAAACAATAAATTTTCTTACGTTGATCTTATTTTTTGTATGGATCTCTGATTTACTTAAATCATTACACGCTATTTAAGTCGTAAGTTAGAATATCGTTATATCTGGTAGCTCTCCAAAGACACTTAAAATGATAGCCTTATTTTTTTCTTACGGGTTATCAAAAATAATTTTTCATAGAGAAGAGATGGGTTCATTCCTATTCTAAAGTAAGTTGCGTTTAAATGAATATAACGAACCCAACAGGAATTTGAATTCAGCTCTAATAATTTCTCATTCCGTGCCACAAACATTACACCACACGCACATACATCGATACTTGATAGAAAATAAAACAAACTAGATTATGGAAATCCTAATCGCTTATGACCATCGGAAAGCAAATTGAAGCTATGAATGATATAAAATCTGTTAGCGCAATCCTGTTTTTTTATAAATTGAATAAATAAAATAAGTAAATAATGTCTAGCTCCATTATTTGATTCCTGTGGCTGTGGTTTCTTTAAAATGCACATACCGTAAATAAGTTCTCGCACGATTTTACCACACTACACACTTGCTCATACAAAATTAAGATCCAACAATGGCCGGCTTCAACTTCCGTTCGAGAAGCGTGTATTCGCAGTAAGTAAAAAAATTAGTTTGCACTTTTTAACATTTTGTGTCATTTGTTTACGATTTTTTTTTTCTGTTCCGTACTTTGGTAAATTGGGAAAGTTAAGAAAGCTGATACGAAAAATTGCACAACAGGAGATAAAAAAAAAAAAAAGCTGCCAGCATCGAAATACAAAACGAACAGACAATGGACTGGCTGACACATGGATGCTGTCTTGAGCATGTACAATAAAATAATACATTGATGACCATTTGTGTCATCGGGAATGGAAAACGCTATATATATATATATATATATATATATATATATATATATATATATATATATATATATATGCATGAATATTTGTATGTACGTATGTATATGAATATGTAGTTCTTTGATTGTTGGTCAAATGACGTCATTGTCAATTTATAGTTGTGAAGGAGAGATAAGGACGTGCTGGTCCATATGACCAATGTGCCTATTCCTGGAAAAGAAATCGATACCTTGCGTCAAACGTAGCAAGCAAGGAAGCAAGAAAGGGAACTTAAAAAAAAAAGAAACATTTTAAAAAAAATAACGAGATGCGCAGGATGAAAGAAAGCATCCGACATCTTCGAAGAAATTGGAAACGAATAACACGTACTGGCATACACACACACATACACATACGCACACACACATATACATAAATATATATAATTATATATATACATACATTTATATATGTAGATATATACATACATATATATATATATATATATATAATATATATGTATAATATATATATAATATATATATATATATGTATAATATATATATAATATATAATATATTACGAAATGGACAAAGTCCGACAATTTATTTATTAAAGGCATTTTTATGTTTAACGTTATAGATACAAGTATTTAAGTAAATGCTCTGTTTATAATAAACAGTATTAAATAACATTTACCGGTCTGAATGTCCGAGAAATTTTCATAGAAAATATTCGTTCTTTGACAGGATTCGAACCTGCATCCTATACGGAACCGTCATTTACGCTGACGTGCCTTACCGTTAGGCTACAAAAAAGCGTTCGGTAGACAAGGTCGAATTTACTGCTTATAAACTCAATCTTCCATGAATCTCGAATATTCATAACTGCTCATGGTGTATCAAATGTAAACGGTAAGGCACGTCAGCGTAAATGACGGTTCCGTATAGGATGCAGGTTCGAATCCTGTCAAAGAACGAATATTTCCTATGAAAATTTCTCGGACATTCAGGCCGGTAAATGTTATTTAATACTGTTTATTATAAACAGAGCATTTACTTAAATACTTGTATCTATAACGTTAAACATAAAAATGCCTATAATATATAATATATATGTATAATATATATATAATATATATATGTATAATATATATATAATACATATATATATATATATATATATATATATATATATATATATATATATATATATATATATTATGGAAAATAGAGTATAATATATATTTTAATATAAAATATCCACATTTCAATGATAAACGTTTGCGGTTTATCTTCTTTTTAAAATATCCATTTTTCTCTCGTTGGAACAGCTATAACCTCTTCCATATATATATATATATATATATATATATATATATATATAATTTTATCATATAGGCAAACACAGTTTACTCACTACAAAGATGCAACTTCGTTTCGGTGCAATTCAGTTGCACCTCGACGGGTGACAACCAGAAATGGTTATTTACACTTCTGCTTGGAGGCAAGCTGTACGTGAAAGAAACGTCTCTTCCTTTTTTTTTTCTATTTTTTTAAGCCGAATAACTTATATCCGGGTTTCTCTTAATCAATATATAAGAGACTTCTTCTCCGGTCCCGACAACTGTCTTATATCCGGGTTACACTGTATGTATATATATGACTCCATTGTTTCTGTTATTCCATTATTCGTGTGAAGAATTTATTTCTTGGAACGAAAGGCGTTAATTGAGAGTTATTTTACCTTTTGTCATTCGATTACTATTTCATTATGTATAAATTAAAACGAGAAATAATGAGAGGCAACAATAAAAAAATTTTATACAAAAATATAAAATAAAATAAATATATAACAGGCAGACACTTACATTCACCAACTTTAATATACTCGCATGTATATCAGCAAAAGGCACTTCTACTTTACACTTCTACGACCACCACACCCAATTAGCGTCGATCTTTTTTACACGCCCTGATGGATTTATACGCTCGCTTGAACGCCAAAAGCCAATTAAATATATTTTAGTTCTAGTCACTAATGGCCAACACCAGAATGTCGGTCAATTAAGCAATAAGAAATGTATAATATAGCTTCGTTCCGCGCCGGTGTTCGAGTTGAGACGAAGTTGGTGTATCAAAAGCAGATTATATATTTGACGTGGCCGAGTGGTTAGAACGACCGCATTCTGACTATGAGACCCGGGTTCGTATCTCAGCATGGTAGTTTTGTCAGTAAGGAGACTTCCTGACGTTATCAGACTAGAGGGTTCGATCCTAGCATGAGTCACCTTTGTAAAGTGCCTGAAAACCATACCACAGGTTGACCCAAGTCTTGTAAGTGAAATTAGAGGCCGTTGATAGTTGTGCTAGCACAAAGTCACAAGTCATCGTGGCCGAGTGCATGAAGGTGCTGGCCTTGTTCAAATTGTTGATCACGCTAGATAGAAGTATAGCTGAATAAACACAAATGCGCCTGAGCAAGAGTCTGCAATAGGGATTGGCTAGCCGCCCTAGTAGACAGGTATCCTCGAATAGTTAGGGCCAACTATACTACTATTACTACTACTTATATCTGATTGAACAGAATATTTTTGTCCTTACCCCAGCAACCATCCGCGTCCAACAGCAAGGCCACTGATCAGGAGATTTTGAGGAGCACGGAACCACTTCTTAATTGTTGATGTTCCTCAGGTCCGCCCTGGTGCTACCACCCGTGACCCGAGGTAGTAGCACCTGTTAAGGTCCCACCTATGGGCAAATAGTTAACCCCGAAACTGGGGTAAAAACACTATGTAAGTGTAAAAATATGTTTTAATACCAGTAGTACTTCGAAAAAATTATTTCCAGAAATAAATCGTTGAAGATAAATACTATTACCAGCAATATATTTTTGAAAAATAGAAAAATATTGCCAGCAATACGTTTTTGGAAAAAATATTACCAGCAATACATTTCTGAAAAAATATTACCAGATATACCTTTTTGAGTTAAAAAAAAATAGTACCAGCAATAGATTTTTGAAGAAAAATTATTACCAGATATACATTTTTGAGGAAAAAAATATTACCAGCAATAGGTTTGGTGAACAATATTATCAGATATACATTTCTGAGGAAAAAAATATTACCAGCAATAGTTTGTTGGGTTTTTTTTAATATTACCAGCAACACATTTTGAAAAAAATTTATTACCAGAAATAGATTTTTGACAAAAATAATATTAACAGCAATGAAAATTTTGTTGGCATTAAATAACCTGTTGATGTTGATATACCGTAAAATAAACGAAACAAATTCCATTAACCACATCCGCTTTTTTTTATTATTTAATGACAGCATATGTGAACTAACAAATACATCGTGTTTAGTTCTAATGTTACAGAACGCGTAGCCTAAACAAAGGCAAAATGATAGTTCTAGGGGTTGTAATTCCTGCCCGGGCCGGACAAAAATCTTTTGCGGTATGGATGTAGCCGGGGGTTGCTGACCCCTGATTTAACCAATTTTTGCCGAGCCTTTTATGCTATCCGCTCTAACGACACACACACACACACACAAAAAAAAAACATTTCAATTCACATATCAGATCTTTAACCGCAGTCAAGTAAATAAAGGCTTTAAAGAGTAAACACGAAGGCAAGTAACAAATTATCCGCTCTTCCACTATAATATAATTTTAGGTTTGTGCCACTGCCTTCTGTTGATGCGAACTTATAGTTGCTACTAATGTGGTAACGTAATCAAAGTTTGATCCTGATTGCGCCAGTTTTCTTGCTGTTGTCACAGTGTAAACATAGCCGCTCCACTAGCACTGAGCACCGAGGAGAAAAACAAAGAGCGGTGATCCGATTTCGCTCGTCGGAAGGTATGTCGGGAGCTGAAATTGATCGAATGTGTGGATCGAGATTTTGAAAAGTGGTAGGACAAGCGTGATCCACAATGAAGGTGCAGGACGTATGTCAAACACCACTACTGACGAGAAGATTCAGCAAGCTCGAGGGATGATAATAGAAAACCGGCGAGGAGGCAACATCTTCTCTCTAGATTCGTATCACTGTCCATCGTTTCTCCTTGGTGCACACTGCTAGCGGAGCGGCCATGTTTACATTGTAACGGCAGCAAGAAAACTGGCGTGGCCATGCTCAAACTTCGATGTCGTGACACAATAGTACCAACTACAAGCACGTATGATTAGAAGGCATTTTGACAAACCTAAAGATAGATATGACTAAAGTGCGGATTATATTTGGCATACCTTTCGTAAGGAAGACAATAAAATCACTACGACGCGTAGGATATATATATATATATATATATATATATATATATATATATATATATATATATATATAAAGTTTCATTAAAACTACTCAAAAGGTACTTCGGCTAAGTTTCTTTTTTATTATTATTTAATTAGTCTTGTGTTTTTATAATCTTCTATCTTCTTTTCTGGACATAAATCACGTAGAACTTGTCTGAATCTTCCGTCTGCCTGAGCGCTTTCGGCTATTCTTTTAGCCATTATCAAGGATGATTTTATTTTTTTACTTTTAACTGAATGGATGTTTTTTTGTTTTTTTATGTATGTACCTGTAGTTATAGCAATGCGGTGAGGACATTGTGACGGTGTTCATAATTGATATTATTGATATTCGGACAATTTCTACATAATTTTACAAGCGGTATGACAAATATCATGCACAAAGAAGGTGCAAGACGCATGTCAACCTCAACTACTGACGAGAAGATCCTGCAAGCTCAAGGGATGGTAATGGCGAACTGGCCAGGAGGTAGCATGTTCTCTCTAGATTCGGATCACTGTTCATCATTCTTCCTTGGTGCACATTACTAGCGGAGCGGCCATGTTTACACTGTAACAGCAGCAAGAAAACTGGCGTGATCCAGCATAAACTTCGATGTCGTGACCACAGTAGTACTAACCCTAAGCACGCTTGAGCAGAAGGCAGTGTGACAAACCTAAACATATGTTGTGGCTAACAGGCGGATAATTGTTTACTTTCCCGCGTATAGTACTCAACGATCGACTTACAAACACATATGGACGGCCAATTTTGGTACAAAGGGAAACAAACTAGTCTTGCAATCATTACTACCGTCCTCCACACGTGTTGCTTAGTACAACAGATGACTAACGCGTATTCTACTTAGTCATTTTTTTTAAAAATTCATACAAAAACTAAGCTATCTTTATTATTTAAGGTCGCCTCGAGATTGCTAGTTTTTAATGACTTAAATCTGCTTGATAAGTAACACTGAGTAGGGAGTTCAGTCCTCTCTGGGTGACCCCATTACCTTTTAACTTATGCCAAATATAAGCAAAGGTCAATAATAAAATCTCGCAAACAAGAATATATTCCAACTGACATTTTCTCAAAGAGATACTTTACTTGCATTATTTATATTATTCGGACTGTTATCCTCATCTTCGTTGCTATCTTTACAACGTTTCGGCCATTGTACATATGGAGGAAAAAGGGAGATGACTGACCACTGGGAGATGGGGTTGAAATAACAGAAAATAACTGGAAGATACAAAAACGTAAGGAATCAGCACACATGCAAGGCCACAAAAATGTCCTGAACCGAGCAAGCGTAGAGACGAATACAATATGGGAACCATTAATAAGGAGTGCTAGAGAAAAAGCAATGAATAATAAGTAAAATTGCAATATAAGCTCTGGTAAAAAAAAATGCATTAACAATAACAAAAATTGCAATATGAGCACTGGTAAAAAATGTTTGCTGAGACATCAGGTTGATAAATCCCGAAAATTCATGCACAGTTGTCTTCAAGGACACATGGCCCAGTGGATAAAGATGACTAGTAGTTGTGAGTTCAATACCAGGGAGTTGAGTTAAAGGAAAATGACTGAGACATCTGGAAGAGGCATGGCACTTGGAACTAGAACAATCTACATTGGAATTCCAATAAGAACGTACAACGGCCGAAACGTTGTGAATATGGCAATGAAGATGAGGATAGTCCGAATAATGTAAATAATGCAAGTAATCATAATACGTCATCTCAGAGCTATAGACAGATAAAGGGTTCCCTGTCATCTTCATTAGCTACTTTCTGTCAAGAAAGCCTGGATTTCACAAACCAAGACTTACATCCACAAACCACACTTTAAAGTGTGAACTGACGCTAATATCCGCCCTGTCCATGGCGGTCTTATCTATCAGTTATCTCCCTAACACTACATCAGATCGACCCACACAATGTCACTCGCATCGTCCGTTTAAAACTGACCTAGGAGTGAATTCTTACTAACATCGCCCACGTCAATTCAGCTGGCTTAGAAATTGTCACTAACATCTTCCCTGACAAACTGGCCGTTATGCACACGCTCGGTTACATTGTCCACCGGTCTTATCAATTATCAGTCTTATCTATTAGTTATCTCCCGAAAAATATCCACATCAAACCGACCCACACAATGCCACTCGCATCGTCCTTTTAAACCTGACCTATAAGTGAACTCCTATTAACATCGTACACTTCAATTTAACTAACTTGGGAACTGTCATTTACATCATGGACATACACTAATTATAGATATCGATTCATCTTTCAAAATACAAGCATTTTTCTTCTCGATAACTGACAAAAATTATTCATTTTCATTATTTGAACCCTGTATGCCCCTGTGTCTATCTTCGACATTACTACTCTTTATTTTGCCTCTTTGTAATATAAGTACTTTCATTGGATAGCCGTTGTAGTCCAGTATTATTCAGTACTTCAAATCGAGTATTTGTTAACCTATCCAATATAATGGTTGTAGAAGTCAAGTGATTTACCTACTAACATGGCTGCCTTCTTGTATCCTCTTGAAAAGCAGGCCAGCTAATTTTACCTCATTTTATAGGAGAGTGCCCAATACACCACTTAGGTTGGCCCATTTTGCTAGAATGGACCTGCCCAATACATTTTCATGAGTGGTCTCTATTCCCCCATATATCTCTCCAGTAAATGACTCAAGTCAATTGAGCTTCTAGCCACACTTGCCTACTTGTGTGTCAGGCCACTGGCAAGCTAACCAATATTATACAATGGTGAGCCTTGATTTGATTTCATTTACGCATCACTTGTCGATTTCTGGAACTTACCGAGAAATAATGATTTTGTTGGCTTCCTGGGAAGGTCTGGATATGGTATCTAATCTATAGAGAATGAAAACGTTAATTGATTCTTGCAGGGAAAACTTATGGTTACTTAATTATGGTCATTTTATGGATAGGGGATCAAAAAAGATGCTTTGGGATGATTGATCATGATTATGTACTGCTGAGTGTATATCGTAGGTAAACAGATATTTAGCAGTGAATACAATAACTTATGGGCTTTATTTTATATGCCGTGTCCCTTCAAGATGTGCGCGATCATGTATCCCTACAGCTTCTCTCCATGTTTGACATCCATCTACGCAATCTTGTTAGGTAGGATACTAAATGTTTCTCTCGGTACGTCCTGCCTTCGATATGTCCTGTTAGTGTCAAATTCCCGGACGAACAACATTCCTTGATCCTACCTTAGCAAACGTTCACACGCCATGCCACTTACAAAGTATCAAAGCACCCACATTCCCTCCGTATTCCATCGATGAAAAGTAAGTTCCACTCGAACAGCTTCTTTTCGCGAACCACTTCCCTGTGGAACCGACTCCTGGCAGGATGTTTCCCCCTCATCTATACACACAAACTTCCTAACGTAACTCTCTACCAAGAGTGGCCCCCGGGGCCTGGTAAAAAGTGACTCTCATTGTAAAGAATAAAAAAAGAATTACCTTGTTTAGGAGTTCTTGCAGTTTTCTTTGTCTCTCATCAATACTGTGTCCCCTATATAAATAATAATAAGATGCTGCCTACCAATAATAAATCCTGCTAGGACGTCTAGTTCTCTGGGAATCGCCTCACTCTAATGGCTGAATAAATCCGTTGAGAAGACCCGTACTTTTCATACGCCCTGTTGTAATCTAGGGAAGATTACTGAATAGAATAATCATACGAAGGTTGGTAACGAACGATAAAATTTAGGATAAGAACAACACATATAAGACTCGACAGAGGCGCGTAGAAGAGTAGTCAACAGCTAGAAATGAATCAAGTGAATTCCACAATGAATCTACAACTGCAGGATATCTATCAACCGACCTACGCGGTCAGATGTGACACAAAGCCAAATTTAATATAGGGTATCCGAACCTGTAGGCTCGGCCCCAAATTTCCCGTAGACCCCGTACAAAACGGTGTCGGATAGCTGTTCCCCAAGACGAGTCTTTGCCATTCGGCATCGCCTCGTCTATTGGCATCCTCTCTGCCCGGAGAAAAGTTTGACCAGCACAGCTGGAGACGAATCTCCAACTGCAGACCAACATACAGTATTTACTACTATATTTATGTCAATGGGGAATACCCATCATCGTCTGTAGGTATGCTACAACATGCCCATTTCTGTTATTTTTGTGTATTTACTCAATTCATTTTTCTTCCGCATGTAGACGGTTTGCTCCCAGTATATATACTGGCGTATTCCAATATTTTTCCCAAGTAAATAAAGCTTCCCTAGCAGTTCAGATAGATATTCGTGCCATACGTTATCAAATGTTTTTCGTAGTCATATGGAATCTAGCTATAGATACTTCTGCATTTGTATTGTGGGTCAGTTTGATAATTTAGTATTTGATATTTTGCCTGGATTCGAACAAGGATCACGGACATCTTTGGAAGCCGTCTGGCATACGTATTGATGCTTAAGTGAACTATATATAAATATTTAAAAAAATAACTTTGCTTTTTGCAACCCAATCTGGTGTTATAAATGCATCGAAATACATCAGATCTTTAACTTAACGGAAGAAGAGCGTGGTATTAGGAGAATTTAATCAGCAGCAGTTCTAGCTTAATTGGCGATTTACGCTTTATGCCTTCAACCATGGATCAAATTAAACGCTGAATTAGCATTTGATAATGAAGACTTGATTGAAATTGAACACAACCCATTTAAAAATAAACTTGGTCAAGATGTTATTAAAAATAAACATCGCCCAGGCGTACGGGGAGTTAACATATAAAAATCATTAGAACGTTTGATTGTCCGGTGAAACACGATGAGTATCCAAGTTTAAAATCAACATTCAATAAGCAGTTCACTGTCTCAATATTGATTACTTACACTATTTACACACGGACAAGTGTCCTCATCTTATAACCGTTTTGATCATTTCTGTGTGAATTCAAATTATTTACAAAAACATGAAAAAAAAAAAAAAGACGAGGACAATAGCTGACATGTAAATCGTGTAAAGAATTAGAATACTGCATTCTAGAAATTCAGACAAAAATTTAAATTTTGGTTTCTTGACCTCGTTAAATCAATGTGGTAACCTTGAAAGGGTTACTGAATGAGGAATAACCAAAACAGAGGTTGGAAAGGAAATGGTAATCTTTATAACATCAACAAAATACAATACTCGTCAGCGGCGTGGTAATAAATAAACCACGACTAGTGGTGCACTACTTAGACAGCATGTTATCCCCACTTTAAATAGTGGTTTGAAAAAAGTTAGGTAAAAATAAATTATTTTTTTATCTTACTTTTTAGCGTTGACAAGCTCCTGCGAAAGCAAAATGGCCATTCAGTTGGGTTATTTTTGAATTTCACTTATATATATATATATATATATATATATATATATATATATATATATATATATATTAAAGACATTTTTATGTTTAACGTTTTTTATAGATACAAGTATTTAAGTAAATGCTCTGTTTATAATAAAGAGTATTAAATAACATTTACCGGCCTGAATGTCCGAGAAATCTTTCGAAATTTCTCGAACATTCAGGCCGGTAAATGTTATTTAATACGGTTTATTATAAACAGAGCATTTACTTAAATACTTGTATCTATAAAAAAAACGTTAAACACAAAAATGTCTTTAATAAATAAATTGTCGGACTTTGTCCATTTCTTAATGTGTATATATATATATATATATATATAGAGAGAGAGAGAGAGAGAGAGAGATGTTTGCAATGTTTATGACACACCTTCAGTGATCATTAGAACATATTGTGTGTCTGTTAGCTGCAGTGAAAAAGGGAAAAGATTATTTAATATAATCTATTATTTTATACTCATATATATATATATATATATATATATAGAGAGAGAGAGAGAGAGAGAGAGAGAGAGATGGTGGTCCGAAAGAGAACAATAGAAGACTAAGTAATACAGTAAAGCAAAGCGCTGGATCCAGTTTATTCACTCTCACTGACGCTGTCACACATCGAGGAGGGTCTCCCTCTTCTAAACTGTCGAAGCTCGTGTCAATCATCCGAAATAGAAAATTATATTATGTAGGGGTGACAAGACTTTCGGACTATTTTGTATATTAATCCAACATATTTTTAGAATTTTATTTGTTTACGCTTAGGATACGAAACTTAAACAGATATGCGTTTCGAGAAAAATCTAACCAATGTACTTTAAAGGTAACATAGTAGCCTACTTCACTGTAAAACTCTTCATACCGCCCAGGTAAAGTGCGCCAGATCAGACGACGGTTTTTCCTGCAAAAAGAAAGACAGACTGGAGTGCACCTTTTCTTTATTAATTTTTGCTCGAGTAACGCAGCCAGGTAGACGCAATAGTTACTGATTAAAATAAACGGGTCGTCTGCTCAAATACGAGTATCCCCTAACAATCACGTTTCACATAATATATATATATATATATATATATATATAATGTGTGTGTTTATACTTTCTTTTTATAGATACAAATATTTAAGTAAATGCTCCGTTTATAATAAACAGTATTAACAGCATTTACCGTCCTGAATGTCCGAGAAATCTTCATAGAAAATATGCGTCCTCCGACAGGAATCGAACTTGTATCCTATATGGAACCATCTTATAGCCTAACGTACTCTAACCGATTGAGCCACAGAGGTGCGTTCGGTTAGCAAGGTCGATTTTATTTTTTTAAACACAATTCTCCATTATTTTCTCTCATTCATTCATATCTGCTCGATGTGTATCCTAATGTAAACAAATGACATCATACATTATGAAATGGACAAATTCCGACAACTATTTTATATATATATATATATATATATATATATATATATATATATATATATTTATAATAAAGGTTAAATCATACAGCAATCATACCCGCATTTGCTAGCTTTGTCAACATGAGAATTTAGCGATTATGACATTTCCAGATCCCCAAAACCTTTTAAACCAGAGATCTGAAATCTTAAGTCCTTGCCTTCAAATCAAAAAAATGTTATTAAGTGAGTATGATGCTGGATAAAAATAGTAATTTAAAACCCCAATGTTATATTTGCAGTACGTTTTACAAGACAACCTTCCTTAAATTTACGTTACACTAGCTTTTCTTTTCTACTTCTTTTCTTTATACATTTACAACACACTTGCTGTCTTCATTTCTCTTATTTTCATTAACCTTCTTCTTCTTTTACTTCTTCTTACCCGTCTCCTTTCTATTACACTCAACGTTATGCGTTTGACTGTCGGGCGTTTATTTATTTATTTTTGAAAAATACTAATGTAGCGTTCTTCGTGATTTTTTTTAAATAAAGCGTTGGATGGTCAGTTGATAGAATTAGCTTGATTATACTGTGAGCTCGAAACCTAGGTCATCTATTCTATTTGCCCTCCTAATTTTTAAAGTTATATATATATATATATATATATATATATATATATATGTGTGTGTGTGTGAAGAAATATAGTCTTAAGGTGTGCTGTATTTATGGGATAAAGTGCTCAATATCAGAGATAGAGCGTGTGTAAATATAAAAGTGAACATAGAAGTCAACACTTATAGGCGACAGTCTGTTTCATGCTATATGCAACCTTGCACATAGCATGAAGCAGACTGTCGTCTCTAAGTGTTGACTTCTATGTTCACTTATATATATATATATATATATATATATATATATATATATATATGAACATAAAATGTTTTATGGTGAAAGCTAACAGAGTTTGTCTGAATCTCACAAATCTTATTCAATAGTTCATGTAAAACATTTTAAATATAGATTTTTTGGTCAATTTTGATCCAACCTCAAGGAAATATTCAAAAAGATTAATGTCCCTTGCTTTGGTTCCATAATCACTACAAATTAGTATTGGTTATTTAACAGCCATTATTTATACGAGAATTTTTTTAAGTCCACAGTGTAGAAGAGATAAATAAAAGTTGATTGAAATTTCGATTCGAGCCCTTTAATTCATCCACCGGGGTAGATTGTTCTAGTTCCACGTGCCATGACTCTTCCGGATGTCGCAGTTATTTCCCTTTAACTCAACTCTCCAAGTCTTTTGGTTCACCACTGCTGTGGCCTGGTATTGAACTCACAACTCTTTGCGTCTAATCTCTGGAGCTAACCAACGGAGAAGGCGTACAACGGTCGAAACGTTGTGAATATGGCAATGATGATGATGAGGATAACAGTCCGAATAATGTAAATAATGTAAATAATCCTAATACCTCATCTCAGAGATACAGACAGTTGCCATTAACATCTCTAACCTTCTTGCTTGAAGTAGCGTAGAACTGTCAACATCTTAATATGGCCATCATTTTCTCTCTCAGTTACGTGTGCTACCTATTTCAGTTTTTGCTATTTTTCAATATCTCCAAATGAAGCGGTTTCTGTTATTTGGTACAGTTGTTTGATATTCTGTAGCGCCAGTCTAAGAATTCCGAAGAAGTGTTGCCCTCCTTATAATTTACAGGCTTCTTTTGCACGAAGCCATTTTAATAACTGATCGTAGAATGCGGCTTTATAGAACTGACAGTTTAGAGATTTCTGAACATGGATGATGCCATGCATGGCATCATACTTATTATAAAACCCAGGTTGGGTGTGTGTGTCTGTACGTTTATATATTGGATCGGATTTCCTTCATTTTTCAACCGATTTCAACAAAACTTCACAGGACTACGTAAAATTACCTTGCGGTGGTTCTGACAGCGCGAAAAAGTTGGAAAAACACAATTGTTTTTGCACGAAATCAATTTGAAAACACGATTAAGAGGCATCGCGAGAATGAAAGGGTGACAACTCATATCGAGTTATACTTATTATAAAACCCAGGTTGTGTGTGTGTGTTCGTTTATATATGAGATCGGATTTCCTACATTTTTTAACCGATTTCAACAAAACTTCACTTTTTTTGGGGGGGGGGGGGCAGGTAGTGTTTCTTATTGGCTTGCACACTTTCTTCTTTATTTTTACATTCAGAATGCTTTAAAAATTGCATTTACAAGACAATTGTTTATAATAAAATTCTATTCAATCGGTAGACTCATAAGGATTGTAAACAATGTTTTTGTTTGAGCTTGGGTTTGACCAATTCGTAAAAAAAAAACAAAAAAAAAACAAAAAAAAAAAACTAATTAAGACATGCGTGTCCGTCAACCTTAAAGAATAATCTTTGTCAATTTTATTTTTCAGTCTTTATGATGGTCGATACTTGATCTATCTCTTACTATTACATCACCGGGCAACGCCGGGCTCTATTGCTACTCCATAATAAAAATCTTCATATGACGAGTCTCTTTAAAAAAAAAAAAAGAAAAAAGAAATGACTTAAATTTTTAGGTAAATATTTTGTTTTGTAGCAAGTTGCGGTGGTAGGTAAAACGTCCATGATGAATATCACTAGGAGGAATTCTTCTTCATAGAGGAATTCGTCAGTGCTAGAATTTTTGGTATGTCCATTTATATCAGGTACTGTTTTTGTCAGACTGCTATTTTACTATAACGCGACCAAAAATCATTCCTTATTGGCGGGAAGTGCCAAACTCTAATGACCTACCAGAAAAACCATCCAACATTGTAAGCTTAATCTTCAGCAGATACTTACAGAAAGCACGATGGTTAGTACTAAATGACAAATATTCATTAAGAAAGATATTCTACGGAGTCTTGTATTGTATTTACTTAGAGACTCGAAAGATTTCACTGACGTCAACATATGGCGACGTTATGACGAATAGCTTGTGTAGTTTTCAAGTTGATTACGAACACACTGCAATTGACAAGTAAGCAAATTTAACATCGGTCAGTTTTGCGTTTCAGCAGAAGTAACATGCAAAACCGAAATAAGTTAGAATCCTTATTTTCCAAGCGTTATTTTTCCGCCATTTTGAATTCAACTCCGAGAAGGAGAATTGTATTTAGATAAGAAGCGAAAGAATTGGATATCGTGTGACCACGCATTTGCAGTAACTCGTGTTGAATTGTGGGATTATTCGGTTATTTTTGGCTGATTTATTTCGTTCCATTTCCTTTTCTTTTTCGCTGATTTGCTTTTATCTTTCTTTGGCGTAATATTTTAATCAATTCCCAAATGAACCTTTTTCATGTTTCCATTCTTTTAATCATATATTCATTCTTTATGATTCTTTGATATTGTTTATTTTATTTAATGTCAAAAGTGTCATTTTTTTTTAAAATTCCATTTCTCTTTATTCACATATTAATTCGTTCTTTATTCTTTTCTTTCATTCTCTCAAATGCAATTATTTTCCTATAGGCTGTGTATTTAATTGATCCACGACGGAAGAAGTCAGCATCTTTAGTTTAATTCTTTGAACATTACGTGTTTTCTTCTATTTTTTGTTTTATTTTTCCATTCTTTTCGTTTATAATCTTGTATTTGAGGGGTTTTTTTTTGTTTTGTTTCAGTTATTCTGTTTTATATATATTATTCTTATTCGTTCGTTTATTCTATTTCCTCTCCGTTTACCTTTTATAATAAGATTTCTTACTTTCTTTATCCCTTCTGCTTTCCACGTCTTCCTTTTGTTCTTTTTCTGTCTGCCATCTTCTGCTTGTATCTTCCATTATTTCTTTCCAATACCTCCCACATCTATCTTTCTTTCTTTCTTTCTTTCTTTCTTTCTTTCTTTCTTTCTTTCTTTCTTTCTCCTCTCCCTGGTAGCCTCCACTTCTTTCTTTCTCTTTCTTTTTTTCTGCTATCTTCCACTTTTATCATTCTTTCTTTCTTGTACCTCTTTTTTTGTTTCCTTGTTTCTTTCGTTCTTTCTTTCTTTCCACTTCTTTCTTTCTTGTATTTTTTTCTTTCTTAAGTCCCCGCTAACTACACTTTCTTTCTTTCTTTCTTTCTTTCTTTCTTTCCAAAATGTCACATAAGAATAATTAACAGAAATCATCTTCATGTGGTCATTTGTTTACTCAAAACCGTATGCTAATGTAATTCGCTTCATCTCATTCCAAGGCTAACATTATTTCCGTATTTATATTGTCTCTTTCCGTCTTTATGTGAATGCGATTGTATATCAAATATAGGTTAACTCGTATACACACCCACATGTGCTGTGTGAGCGCGTATATGTTTCGTTACGTGTGCATTTTAACCGATTTGAAAATATTTAATAAATATACTTTATTCAGAATGCTATCGATGGACAACTACTATCTTCTATATTTACATTTAACAGTCTCTTAAAAAGTCCAATGTAAATCGTACTTCAATTTTCCCTACACGCACAAAATGACATAGCATAATTACCTGCTCAATTTCGAGTATGGTAATGTTAATATTAGCTGTTTTCTTATAAGGAAACATTTAGTATTTTTGACTGAACAGCCAGTACTGCTTCCGGTTGAGATTTGTAAAATCTTCCCAGTAAAACAATTTTCGAGCTAAATAGCCTTCTGAAGTCCAGTGGCAGTTATCGCTCTTTCCTGTAGTGATGGGGTTTCCTTCGGTTTAAAATAATGTGAAATGTCAACATCTTGATAATATCGTGATAAACATGCTGTTCAATTTAATTCTTGCTGCCTTTGAAGGTCCTCTTGTGATATGCTGCTGTTTGTATGGTAATGTTTTGATTATGAACTATTTTGTATTGGAATGGTAATAGCAGTATTAACTGTTTCCTTATAAGGAAACATTTAGAATTCATTGATCGCGTTTCCAGTACTGCATGCGCTAAAAATTCGTAAAATCATTCTCTTAGAATAAATTCCGAAAAATACGCTTTTCAAATCCAGTAACTGTCATCGTTCTTTCCAGTATTGATAGGAGTTTCCTTCCTAACTTTTTATTTGAAGTAGTGTGGAATGTCAACATCATTATTATGTCATTAATTACATGTGCCACTGTTTGTAGTCCTCAAGTGATGTGGTTTCTGTTATTTACTACAGTTCTTTGCAATTCCACAATATTCAGTGTTCTTTATTTATTTATTTATTTATTTATTTCCAATTATTTATTTATTTATTTCATAACTCCCTGCTACCTTCTGCTTCTTTCTTTTTCTCCCCCTCCTACCTTCCATCCTCTTTTTTCATTCCTTCTTTTTCTTTCTTTACCCCCTGTGACCTTCTGATTCTTTCTTTTTTTCTTTTTCTTTCTATCTTTCTTTCTTTCTTTCTTTCTTTCTTTATGCTAAATTCTGTTTCTTTCTTTCTTTCTTTCTTTCTTTCTTTCATAACTCCATGTTATCTTCTGTTTCCTTCTTTCTTCTCCTCCGACTACGTTCCTTCCTTCCTTCCTCTTCTTTCTTTCCTTCTTTTTTTTCTTTCATTCTTTCTTTCTTTAGCCCCTGATACCTTCTGATGCTTTCTTTCTTTCTTTTCTCTATGTTAACTTCTGCTTCTTTCTTTCTTTTTCTTTCTTTTTTCTTTCTTTATCTTCTCCATGCTACCTTCCCCCTCTTTCTTTCTATCTTTCTTTCTATCTTTCTTTGTTTCTTTCTTATGTCCCCTCTACCTATTCTTTCTTTCTTTCTTTCTTTCTTTCTTTTTTTATTTTATTTATTTTTCCTTTCTTTCTTTTTTCTTTCTTTATCTTCACCCTGCTACCTTCCCTTTCTTTCTTTCTTTCTTTCTTTCTTTCTTTCTTTCTTTCCAAAATGTCACATAGGAATAATTAACAGAAATCATCTTCATGTGGTCATTTGTTTACTCAAAACCGTATGCTAATGTAATTCGCTTCATTTCCTTCCAAGGCTAAAATTATTTCCGTATTTCTATTGTCTCTTTCCGTCTTTATGTGAATACGATTGTATATCAAATATAGGTTAACACGTATACACACACACACACACACACACACACACACACACACACACACACACACACACACGTGTTTTCCGTTCTACTAAACACTTTAGATAAGTGATAAGCTGTTTTCTACTGTCCCTCTTGCCTTTATTATGTCTCGTGTGAGTCAGATTTTACAAACCTTCTTTCGTCGTTATGCGCACTCTCTTTTTCTGACATTAAGTATAGGTTTTAGTTTTGTTTTCCTTCTCCTTAAAGGATTCTCATTTCTTCCACGCTCCGTCCATTTTATTCTCAGTATCCTTCTGTAGATGAGATTGTTCAGCATCCACTGCCATGTAGAACGAGAGATATTACATGAGGGCTCAGTACAGTTTTCTGTGTTTCAAATAAAATGTTGCTGTTTCTTAATACTTTGTTTAGCTTCTTAAAGGCCTATTTCACTATCCCAATATACGTTCGGATTTCGGAGTTGCATTTCCGTCTTCTTTTAAAACAGATCCTAGATATTTAAACATTTGTCCCTGTTTAATTTTGGCATATCCAATTTATAATTCGCATTTTTTGGCTGAAAAGAATACATTAAATATTTTCATATATATATATATATATATATATATATATATATATATATATATATATATATATAAATATGACCCGTGTCCTTTGTGCATACATGAGAAACTATATTACTAAGTTTATAAAAAATTAAAATTTACTGAATTAGAGAAATTAAATAAAATGAAATGAAATTTTTTGCCGTCATTGTCAAAGATTTTCCTTAAATAATTTTTAAAAATAAAATTAAAAACTAGGAGCTGGTAATATACATACTTTTATTTGATAAGAAAAAAAATTGAATGATGTAAGTTATTCTATTACATTTACTTGTTTTTAAAAAGAAATATAGTCTATTAGTAATTAAATGTAAAAATATTTTAAAATTGTAGTTAAAGATTCTTTTTTTTTTACGTTTTATTTAAGTATACAAGTAAGAAAAAATGCCGAAAAACTTTTTGCTGTTAATAAAAAAAATCCCAGTCGACATTTAACGGATGTCAGGATTCGTTGAAAAATACACCCCTACCCTCTCTAAACTTAAACACTTTTTCGAACGTAACTCATAATTGATACAACAATAGTTAATAAAAATGAGCACGCTACCGCCCCTGACTGAATGATTGGATTTCTCTGTATCCTTGGAAACAGTAAATTATGAATTTATATGTGCGTTTATAAGTAAATTGAAAAATAAGTTATTCTAATATTCGCTTGAAGATGAAATGGAACTAATGCCTTTAATTTAATTATATAATTAAATTAAAAATTTTTAGCTTCCATTTTTGAAACATGGTTATTACTGTGTAGCGAAAAAACACATTTTCAATCAGTTAATTTATAATATTTATGCTCTGTAAATTTACATTGAACACTGTTTTATAAAAATAAAAAATATCACCGGATTATATATCTTATTCTCTTTATTTTTGTTTATATATATACAGATATATATATATATATATATATATATATATATATATATATATATATATATATATATATATATATGATTGCTGTATACGGAGTAAATTCTAATAACCAAAAATACTATTCTTAAAAGAGTGCTTGATACAGAGTAGAGCAAATATAATTTATTCGAAAATTAAAACATAAATATGTTATAAAATCACTACAAAAATAGCCATTTTAGGCAGAAAGTGCGAGAAAAGAAGCTGTTGATGATGAAGTGTTGGTTGCATTATAAATAAAGGGATGGGACCTAGATGCCAATCTAGTAGCACGCTTAAAATCATGTAGTCAGGGGACCAGAGAATAAAACTCGTCACAGCAGATGCCATTAAAAATGTTTGTAGAATAGACAGAAGAAAGCCACGCCAAGTCGGTAAGAAAGTGACAGAAGTCGGGATCCCAAGTCAGAATCGATTACATTACAGATCCTTCTTTGGATTTTGTCAAAATCCTCGAGATGAATAGCAGGAGCACTAGACCGGATATGGCTGCTGTATTCAATGCACGGACGAATGCTAGATTTGTAAATATGCAAGATATATTCTGAGGAAAAACTTTGTCTGGCACGACACAGTGACCCAAATTTGTAGGTCGCATTGAACTGTAAAACTAACAGTGACCATGATGGGTTTATTCTTATGCATACATTTTATACGCACGCCCACGCGCGTGCACACACACACACACACACACACGCACACACACGCACACACACTCACGCACACGCCACACGCGCGCGCCCATTAAATATATATATTGTTTTTACAGACGACAGAAAAGATGACGTTGAAACCCGAAAACACACTGTAGCGAAGTGGCGGAAAGTGCCTTCGAAAAACTAAGCGAAGTATTAAGAAACAGGAAAATTTCACTGGAAACCAATAAAGCAGTTCTGTACTGTTATGTAATATTAGTCCTTTTATATGGCATTAAATGATTGACAGTAGTCTCACAGATGAAAAAAAGACTTGAAGCAACAGAAACATGGTTCTACTAAGAATACCATGGAATTGAGAATTAAGTAAGAACGAAGTTTTAGGGGAAATGGTCACAAAAAGAACACTTATATTAGACTCAGAAAGAGATATTTGTAATTTCTAGATCACATAATGTCGAATGACGATTTGCAGAATTTGATATTGAAGTCAAAAGAGAAAGTAAGTATCTAACAAGCTGGTGTAAATATCTGGCAGAACATGGACATGAGAAATATTACTTAGAGTTACAAATGATCGGAAATTAGGGAGATTCACGATTGCCCGCATCATGATCTGACACGGCACTTAAGAAGAAATGAACCCTATTAAATTTACTATCAAACAAAGCCTAATAAATGACAGTTGTGCCACCCGTTGGAGATCGCTAGAAAAAAAAAGCAAGTATTCATTTTCTAAACTTTATTTGTGTCGCGTTTTTTTTTGGGCGGGGGTGGCTTTACACTTTTTTTTCGCCCTGATCGAACTAGCCACTGGTGTTTGAATAAAACGCCAAAACTTTGATAATATTTCACAATGAAACGGATCGAGACGCTTGCTTGTTACTACGGCGACGTGACCAACTAAGTTCGCCTCATTGACTCCATCGAATCATTCTGATAATAAATTATGGCTTTGGCCCAGAAAGACAAAAACCCTTCACATTTTCTCAACTCATTGCTTCTTTGCATTTTGTTTTATTTTGTATCCATTTCTAAGACAAGCGTAACAGTCTAACAAGTCACATAAAAGTCAAAATTGTGCGTTGAAAAATGTACAAATGAGGATCTAAAATTGATACTGTGCACATGGAGAGACTGGAGGAGAGTTCTATGTTTCACTATGGCAGTTATTGTTTTCCTATTGTATTAATCAATTAGGTTTTTTTCCGGAGACAGCTACCCGATCCCCGTTTTTACGGCGTCTACGAGGATTTTTTGGCCGAGCCTACACGCTCGGTCATCCCACAATAAACTTGGCCTTGTGCCGCAACCGACCGCGTGGGGTGGTTATTGAATATCTCACTATCTGGATTATTTCGCAAGTGTGCTGTCAATCTCTCTGCCTCCGGGCAGAGAGGATCCCCAGACGGGGCAATGCCGAAGGGCAAAGTCTCGTCTTGGGAGACAACTACCCGACCCCATTTTTACGGGGTCTACGGGGAATTTTTGGCCGAGCCTATGGGCTCGGATAACCAACAATAAACTTTGAACTTGTGACACATCCAACCACGTGGGGCGGTCATTGAATATCTCACTCTACGGATTACTATTCGGATCACTATTCGGTGGTTACTATTCGAGCGAGTATTACGAGCAAGTACTGCTAGTGCGAGTGATGTTCGAGGGCGTCTGACACAAGTATTGTTTAACGGCGTTACTATAGTTTTATCTGCGATTACAAAGTCTCTACTACAACGAGCATTACGAAAGTGATAACGAATATTCGCTGACATCACAAAAATAATGTTTGATCTATAAAATTAATATTTACTACTAAATTAACTGCACTGACACGGAAGGCTATTATATTGAAAATATAAGGTTGGTAAAGGAAATGTATATATGGGAATCAGCGTGGCTTCTAATTGATCACCATTTCTATTCTATCCTCTATTACTACACGAATCACTCTTTCTACACTATCCGCTATCTCTGTACTATTCACTATACTGATCACTGTTCGGTGGTTACTTTTCGGGCAAATATTATCGAGCAAGTACTATTAGTGCGAGTGATATTCGAAGGCGTTTGACACCAATATCGTTCAACGGCGTTACAAAGTCTCTACTACAACGAGCATTAGGAAAGTGACAGCGAGTATTAAAATTATAAAGTGGCAACAAGTGTTCGTTGACATCCCAAAAATATATAATTTATACCTTTGTTGCGGATATATCTAGGAGTTATGAAAATATGAAAGTTGTATATGGTCAACAGTCTTACGTATGAATGAAAACTGTGTGATATGTTTTGAAAACTCACAGATGAGATTCAAGATAAGCGAGACAAAGAAAATTGTATAACCTACCCGGCGAGCTTGTATAAATGGATCAAGCGTTAGGGATAACAAAAAGGGTGGAAATTATGAAGAGCCATGATCACCAAAGACCCGAAGGGACACGGTACAGAAAAGAAGAAGAAATCAATGCATGCTAGATAAAACTCATTTGAAATTTCTACAACGATAGACTTAAAGTAAAAATTAATTTTCGAGCTTCTTAACGGGTATCATGTTTCGTCTTAGTAATGTACGTTTGTTCTTGTTTAATAAAATTGTCTTTTCTGCAAATGTATTTACTTTGTTAATGTAATTTCATTTAACTTTTTTCTATCAATCTCTCTCACTCTCTATCTATCTCTCTCTCTCTCTATCTCTATCTCTATCTCTCTCACAGACACACACACACACATATATTATTTTAATTATATATTTTATTTTACTGTTCGTCAAAATCTAATTGATGTAAAAATAGATTTAAAGCAAAATCTATTTTCCCTTCTCTGAGTGTGTATCACGTTTCGTCTCAATAAAGGAGATTTTTCTTCTTCTGAGATAAAATTCCTATTCTGATTACGTTGCATTAACATCGAAAGATCTCAAAGCAGAAGTTATACAAAATATCTTATATATTTATTATACCAGTCTTTTCTTTCTCTCTCACAGACACACGTTTACACCAAAACACACACACACACACACACACACACACATATATATATATATATATATATATATATATATATATATATATATATATATATATACACTTAAATGGATGGCGCAGCAAGTGTTGTGTGTGTGTGTGTGTATATACATATATATATATATATATACACACACACATATTATATATAATGTAATTATTTTTAAAAAAATATGATTCCATCGCTACATATGAGTTCTCATGTTTCAAAAACAGAAGCTAAAACCTTCAATTTAATTATAAAAATTAAATTAAAGTTCCTAGTTCTGTTTCATCCTCAAGTGAGTTATCTATATATATATATATATAGAGAGAGACAGTCTCTGTATCAGAGCTTTTCAGTGAGGCTAGATATCCGACTGCTCCAAGCCGGGATCGAAACCCGACCGATTTGCCATTAGTCAGCGATTCTACCCCTAGGCTATTGTCGCACGGCAGAGAGAAAGGGAAATCTTACTCTTTTTTTTAATATGAAATACGTGGCTCGGTGAGCAAAATTCACTTGGGTTGAAGAGCAATGCGTTAATATATATATATATATATATATATATATATATATATATATATATATATCTGTGTGTGTGTTCATATGTCCAAATGACAGAAACAGCGGATGGAGTGAAATTTCACTGTTCCTAGCATTTACTTTTAAAAACGTGCTTAATAAAATGTAGACCAATATATTATTATTATTATTTTTATTATAAGAAATTATAATAAAAGCATGTTGAAATCGCTCTACAAAAGCTTTCATGTTTCAATACTTTGATTGAAGTTACCATTGCTTGAAGAATTACAAAGTATTGAAACATGAAATCTTTTGTGTAGCGATTTCCATATGTTTTTATTATAATACTTAAAAAAAAATGTATATATATATACTACCGATCAAAAGTTTGGAACTAGTCTGATTTTTTCCGCTAAACTTTTAAAATGAATCATGTTTGGTGTCTTTGCAGAAATAAATTTATTTTTCGGATGTTTGCCTGCGATTATGCAAGAAATTTAGATCAAAACAATATTTTATTGTCAATATTTGCCCCGGTTTCTGTCGCTGCACCCTATTTTTTGATATCTGAAATTTTCTAGTATTCTGAAGAATTTAGGTTCTTTTTTTAGTACTAATCTATTTAATTCTTGGCATTTTAACGGTCTCTGAAAATTAGTTTAATGTGTGTACATCAATCTCGATGGAATTGAACCGCTACTAAGAAGTGAAGTTGAAATATTTGTAAATTTTTACCCTACCGTTCCGAAAAAGTTCAGGTTGTAACAAAATTTACAAATAAATTTATAATGCGGCATTTACCCTGTCCCTCCACTAGGACGAGATATGACACAAGGTCTATTTTTAGGTGGGTAACCTAGCGCGTACGCCCGGGACAGGAATAAAAATTCCCCTCAGCCCCCGCAACCGTCGGTTGCGCGGGCCTCGGTGCGGGCACCAATCCCTTCCTCTAGTGCAATGTGAGGGCGCGGTCTCGGGCAGCTGTTCCCCAGGGCTGGACACATATTCAGTATTATTTTCTCAGTTGTCCCTCTGTCCTTTGACAAAGAAGCCCCTGGGCGCACAATGTCCAATGACAGAGACGCAACTGAGAGATGATAAGGAGACGTGTGCAAATTAGTTTAAAGAGTAATTTACACGCTTATAAATTCATAATGCTTCTCGAAAAATTAGTTTGAGTTTTCTATAAGGGCTTGCATACATACACAAAGGTGAATTTATGCAAATACGCAAAATTAATTTTATCTATGAAATTAAAGAAAAAGTTCTGATCACAAACTGTTGTTCGATGGTATATATATATATATATATATATATATATATATATATATATATACACACACACATATATATATACACACATACACACACACACACACATATATATATATATATATATATATTAAAACGCGCAAGATTGAATATATCTATCTAGCTATATATACCACGTGTAACAGCAAAATTGTTCAAATCGTGTAAAAGCAAAATTGTCTGTTAGAGTAAGCTTTGAACCGTTGTGTCTTAGAAATGATTAAAGATATCTTACTGGAATTGGAATAATGTATAGCTACTCACCAAGTTTAACAGAAGCATCGTGATGAAAATGACATGTTCATCATTAATTAATCATAACTAAGGATCAGGAACTCATGAAGGATTGAAATGAAGTTATATATATATATATATATATATATATATATATATATATATATATATATATATTATATTCCAGGATCATTTTCCAACTTATTTAAGGTGGTCTTCGTCCTGTCTAAGCTTCTAACTTTCTGTCCTGGAGTAACAAGTTGCCTCTAACTTTTCACGTACAATTTCAAGTCTTTTTCACTGCTCTTGGGACTCTTCGCTCACGTGCCAAATGACTTATGGACTGAGTTGGATCTTTTCTAATTGATCCCTTTAGCTCTAAGTTATAATGATGATTCCTCTTCCTGTTGTGACCTCCTGATCCAGTTTTCCTCTCTACTGTTCCCTTTTGTTAAAAACTTATTCAGCGTTCTTTTGATGGTTCTTGAATTGACATTGAAGATAGACACCAGAGTATAAATGTTGGCACCTTTACAGAATACCTTAATGATCTTTTTCCTCTTACAATCGCTCAGTTGTGAAGACACTAGGGCTGAAACAAAATGATTTAACTTGTTCTCTTTCTAGCTGAATAATTCAAAGAGTTATTTAGTAATTCTCACGACAAATGATATCACGATGGCTAAACGTCTTATCTGAAAATGTGGAACAGTTTAGACATATTTTGTCTACTCATTTTCGTTAAGATCCTTTCATAATCACGGATAAGTTTTATGATGTCATTACTTAAAAATG
>OZ010593.1:17649881-17665044 GCA_963932145.1 Acanthosepion lycidas | reverse complement strand
GTCATTACTTAAAAATGAGAGAAAATCTCCGTGTTTATACATAATTGTTTTATTACCAACTACTTTTCGACATATACATGTACTGTTTTTAATAAAATGAATATTATAGTATCCATTATTGTAAGAGATAAATTGTTGTGTTATCTGAAAGTTATTTTTTTTACAAATTTAAACGTTAATTATTTTTTACAAATGGATAGTATAATATTCATTTCATTACAAACACTGGTAATGTCATTGGTATGTCGAAAGTACTTCGTAATTAAACAAATATGTATAAATACGGCAATTTTCTTTCGCCTTTCAGTAATTACATCAAATATATATATATATTGCATATATTTTGGAAGCATATTTTCATTAAGACATGTCTCATTAGATAATTTAGACGAGGATCCTCTCGTCATTACGGAGAAGTTCCTTAGTATCCTTATTAATGGATAAAAGAAAATTACTCTGTTGATGTAGTATATTCATTTTATTCCGAGTACTTTCGACATTAGCACAATATCGTCATTAGGGTCTTGTTTTTCAAAGACAAAAAATTGTTCATCATTTTTCTAAGACAAAATTATTGTGTTCATCTGAGAAATTTTATCATGTAGGCTCACGTCCAAACTTCAAGGGAGGTAACTAAGGATAAATAATAAGGATACAAAGAAACTTGTCCGTAATTTCGAGAGAATCCTATTAAAAATAATCATTTTATTATTTATTCTATTTTTAAGGATACAGAAAAATGAAGCATTTCCTCTCGATCGTCAAAATTTGTTCTTGTGAAAAAAAAAAAACATTTTATGTTTAATAATCAGTGAATTATGTCAAGGTAAAAATTAAAAATTGCTGTATATATATATTATATATATATATATATATATATATATATATATATATATAAGGTTGGTGCAAAAATAATGTCGTTTTCTCACATAGTAACACATATGAGAAAACGACATTATTTTTGCACCAACCTAATATATATATATATATATATATATATATATATATATCGAATACCATTTTCAGTCTTTTATATGTTGATTTGAATGACTCACATGTCCAATGATATTAATAATTTCTTTGTATTTTCACAGAGATGGAGATAAAGGTAACATTTTGGACAACCTACTATCCCGTATGGAACAATATGCCAACAACTTGGAAGCACTTGTTGAAGAAAGGACGGCCGATTATCTAGAACAAAAGAAAAAAGCCGAAGATCTCTTATATAATATGCTTCCTAAGTAAGTATGTTCCAGTGACGTTTCTTAAGATTTAAATATGTTGGTAAAGTGCATTTCCCTATATTTCGGAGGTGCTGGTTTTATAATGGATGGCGGTTCGGAATGAGAAATCTGCAAGCTGTAATTTGCATAATGTTAATGAAATCTTTGAAGAGCATTTGATTCAGCAGTTTATTGCTCGTACCTACATACTTTATTATATGAACCGTTTTCGCAAGAATTATTTTATTTTATACTTTGGTTTGAAAAAAAAAAAGTGCCCACCAGCCGAATGTAAATTCACTTCATCATTTATTCACTGAATGCAAATACCGCTTCCCTTCGATAGCAGACAGTCAAGGATCTGGCACGAGAAGTTCTTCCACAAGAGCCATGTTCTACAAAACCTTCCACTTTCAGGTTATCAACATGAAAATACCGCAGAGAATCAACGCTCATTGATTAGACCTTCTTCCTCAAAGATCATATTTTTAAAACATGCAACATTACGACAATCGCTTATTCATCTCTATGTAACACTTTTATTTGATTTGGTCAGGGAGCATCAACATGTTCAGGAAACAATTGAGGACAGTCATTTTTTATTCTTTTCTCTAATTAACTTTTGCCTCTTTACGTGTTTTTCTTTCTTTTTTTTTCATTTTTACTTCTGTAATTCTTGCAACCATATTTGAAATCATTCATCTAAATCCGAGCATTCATAAATATATTTAATTCTACAAATACCTACATCAGATCGCATATATATCATTGCATGTGTTTTTATTTTCTCAGTCTGTTACGAGATTATATTTTATGGCTGGTTAGGGATTATCTTTACTTCTTCTAAAGGTAGGTGCCTTGAAACTCACGCATGTAAAATATTAGAATTGTTTCGTACCTAAACACAGACTACTGGTGTCAACAGCATATATAGAACTAACTTAGAAACGAAAGCGCTTTACGTAAGAGTGAATGCGTTTAAAGAATTAAATTGAATTAAAAACAATGGAAGAGACAAAGGAAATCTATCCGCTATATCATAGCAATTCCTAGATATGAAATTAAATGAATCCAGGTAGAGCCATGATAACCTGCTCTCAAAAGAATCATGACATGTTTTCTTAAAATTAATTCTTTGGCTCGCATCCTGCCCATTACAAGAGAAGTGATGAGTTACTGATTGAGTGGTTTATAATATTTGAGATTTAATGCGTAAATTGCTACATTTCTTGATGTATAAAAATTCACAAAGATCAATCGTATTTCCTCTCTGTTACTCTCACCAGATTTTTAACAGGACCTTATATGCAAAATTTAAAATTACTCTTGATACGGGCATTAAAAAAAATCTGCAAATTCAGTTAGAACTAAAATCAAACAAAACAACCTCGATAATGGCTAAAAGAATAGTCGAAAGAGCTCGGACATACAAAACATTTGGACAAGCTTTACACACTTTAAGTCTAGATGAGAAAAAAACTTATACCAACACAAGAAAATTTTAAATCCTTAAACGCAGTACCTTGTCGGTCGTCTTTAATCTATAAAATAGAGGTTTCTGCCCAAATACTCCATTATATATATATATATATATATATATATATATATATATATATATATATATATATATATATATATATATATATATTAGGTTGGTGCAAAAATAATGACGTAATAATGTCGTTTTTTGACGTATTTTTTAATGTCAAAAAACGACATTATTACGTCATTATTGTTGCACCAACTTAATATATATACACACACACACACATATATATATATATATATATATATATATATATATATATATTATTATTATTATTAATTAAAGAATATCGAACACTTAAAATCACATAGGTAATAATATTTATTTCATAAGAGCTCTAGAAAAAAAATAGCTCTCAATCTTCAAGACCTACAAACAAATTTGTTTGAACATCTTGAAGATTGAGAAATGCTTTTTTAGAGCTCTCATGAAATAAAAATATTATCTATGGGATTTTAAGTGTTTGAAATTCTCTAATTAATAATAATTTTGTTCTCCCTGGATCTATGTCCTCCTGAAAATTCTATACAGATTACTATATTGTATCATTACTATACATATACTGAAGAAAATAAAACCGCGACACCATGAATATATATTTCAAACTAACGAGTTTCATTGATGGATCACAATAAAGAATAAAATATACGTACCAATTCCTGTATGAGTTCCAAAATAAAGAGACAGCAATCGTTCCTAATATATTTAATGGGAGAGTGAACTGGTGGTCCTGTTGGAGAAAGAAGTTGTTGAACTACTTGAATAGCATTTTTTGTGCGAGTATCACGCAGGAGTGTATTATTTTGATGGAACAGCATAGAGCGTTCAAGTTGCTTTGAATAGCAGCAGATTGTAGAAGTAGAAAGCTTTTTTTATAGCTCAATCAGCATGATGGAACTTTTCGAAAACGTTGACGCGAATCTCCTATTTTCCGTCATAAAAGCAATTTTTCTATCTTAAAAAACATTTGCTAGTTGACAATTATTTGTATTATACACACGCATATATATATATATATATGTTTGTGTGTGTGTGTGTGTGTGTATGTGTAAAACATTTTTTTAAAATAATGAAAAATTAATAAAAAAATAAAAATGAAAAAATATTCACCATTGAATAACCAAACACGTATTAAAATGGTGATAGATTTATTAATTTAATATAACTTAGGCTGAAAGATGAGAGCGGATATATAAACTTATGATTGAAATTATTGGCACGGTCTTTTTTTTTTGCCCTATTTTAAATAACTACAAAGTTAAGTGTGAACTAATGGTTTTCTGAGAAATAAAAAGAGCAATAAATATTATTTTAGTAAATATAAAACCAACCTTTCTTATATTGTGAATAATTGTAAAGAAACTAAAAATAATTGTATGCCCCAAGAACAATATAGCATTTGAAAATTGATATCATCATCGTACCTACTTGAACTTGAAGACACACTTGGAAACTTTGTAAATATCCCATCAGCCCTCTCCAAACCTCCTTATCTTGTGCAATTTTTCGGATTTCATTGCTAAGAAGGAAGTTGCATTCGGACAATATCGTAACAAAAACCGCTACATTATAGAATAGACGCCTGCGAGAATGCTTCCCTGATAAATGCATTCTTAGTTACTTCAAGTCTAGGGTCAACTGTTATCTATTTTCATCGACTTCTTGCAGTAACCCTCTACATGATAGTCTCTTGGGCCTTGTGGCGATGGAAAACAGTGAAACGAAATAGATAAAGTTCTAGAGTCTTTGTAGATCAAGGTTTATATATTTGATGCATTTTCTAAATATTCTATCTATATTCTTCCCTTTTGGATCATTGTCATGGATAAAGCTCCACCCCCTCTTAAGTTTCAGATTTCTAACATAATCTTTTACGTTGACATGCAATATTTCACAATAATCCTCTTTGTTCTGGATATTAATCTTCTGTCCGGGGGTGAGTAGTCGAATTAAACAACGAAACGCGCTTTACGTTATTTGAAAGCCGTCGAATTATTCGAGATAATGGTCATAGAATGGAAGAAGAAAAACTGATTTCGGTAAATATACATATATTAGGTTGGTGCAAAAATAATGTCGGCTTTTGACTTTAAAAAATACGTCAAAAACCGACATTATTTTGCACCAACCTAATATATATATATATATATATATATATATATATATATATATATATATATATATATATTGATATTAGAATAGATATTTATTAAGTTGCTTCTAAGCTTTCGGTTCACATAAGTACTCTGAGGATGGCTCATGTGAGCCGAAAGCTTAGGACCAACTTAATAAAAAATATTCAAATGTTGGAAAATTTATGCCATTGTTTTCAGCAGAAATTAAAGCAAATATTCGAACATTAGAACCGCTCATGATCAGACATAATAGACATCCATTGTGTGTTATATTTAATAATAACACACACACACACACACACACGCATATATATATATATATATATATATATATATATATATATATATATATAGAAATATAGTCTTAAGATGTGCTATATTTATGGGATAAAGTGCTCAATATCAGAGATAAAACGTGTGTAAATATAAAAGTGAACATAGAAGTCAACACTTAAAGGCGACAGTCTCTTTCATGCGAGACGCAATCATCAGGCTACGAATGTTGTTATTTTTCTTGGCTATTTATATATACGCGTCAGTGGTGCATTGTGGGTAGTCTATTTTGGCGGCTATTTTACCGGAAGTCGTTTATTTGTTTAGTTATTTATTTGGGTTAAATTATTTTACTTCTTTTTATTTATTTTTATTTTATATTCTTACTTTTTATTCATATTTCTTATCTTATATATATATATATATATATATATATATATATATATATATATTAGTCGCTGTTTTTATCAACATAGTAAAAATGTGTTTATATCGCTTATTTAATAGTTTTGTTTTTCGTTTGGGAAGTTAAAGAAATAAAAATAAAAAATAAAAATAAATAAAAACAAGAAAAATAATTTAATTTTTATATATTATATATATAATTGCTAGACGCAATCGTCAGACGGGCCTGACGATGGCGTCTAGCATGAAACAGCCTATCGCCTCTGAGTGTTGACTTCAATGTTCACTTTTATATTTACATACGCACTATCGCTGATAATGAGCACTTTATCCCATAAATATAGCACAGATTAAGAATATATTTCTTTACATATATACCTTAAAACTATATTTCTTCATATATATATATATATATATATATATATATATATATGTGTGTGTGTGTGTGTGTGTGCTTGTGTGTGTTTGTATGTATGTATTTAATATACTTTCTGCTTATACGTTATTTTCATTCAATAGATATAATTCATTTAAGTAAATGCTTTGTTTATTAATTTTTAATTAATTATTGGAAACCGACATTTGATCTCTCGTGCTGTTAAACATTCATCCACAAAAAAACATCTGGTTTACAAAGTCCGAATTCCTAATTCTTAATTAACGTATAAACGTTACACATGCGATTTCCATCGGAGAGCGCACATTGCTCGAACATTCCGGTTGATAAATATAATTAATACTGTGTAATTAACAAAAAAGAACATTTATTTAAATAAAGAGCATTTATTTAAATAAATGATATCTATAAAAGTTACGTATAAACAGAAAATATATTAAATATTTGTCGGATTTAATCCATTTCATTATATATATATATATATCTTGTAATAAACAATACTGATGATAACATTGCTATGTCGAAAGTACTCGGAAATAAAAGTAATATGTATCAACACGGTGATTTTCTCTTGTCCTTCAATAACGACACCAAAAAGCTTATCTGTGAATATGAAAGGATCCTTTTAAAAATAATTTGACAGAACATGTCTAAATTATTCAACGAAACATCTCTCTCTCTCTCTCTCTCTCTCTCTATATATATATATATATATATATATATATATATATATATATATATCAAATCATCTGGTTTAAACAAATTTCCTTGTCCTTTTTACCAGTATGGCTGCATCACGTCGGTTCCAAAGAAGTTCTTCCTTTTATATTCCATATTATGATCATGGCTCTCCACAATTTCGGATATCCTACTTTTCTCTCTTTATTATCCCTCTCTCTTACCTTTTGAGCCATCTACACAAACATATTCGTCAAATAGGTTAATGCTATTTTCATCTGCTTTATTTGTCTTCATTTTTCTGGAAGTGTTAAATTCTCCAAGTCGACTATTCTCTTTATAAAATAAAGTAAAAAAGGGATTCGGAGATATAGCAAAAAAAAAAAAAAAAAAAACTTTACTCAGAGGAAATTGTGGGGAGCCATGATCTCCCACACCTTAAAGATACACGGCACATCGAAGAACAATAAGAACTTCTTTGATGATAAAAGAAACGTGGCCTTTCATCACGTCAAGTCATTACCCTCTTTGATTATGTATGTTGATAAATATATTACACTCTTTGCTCTATTAAAGATGTTTATTTTGTCTTTCTTTTACAGATACGTTGCTATGCAGCTAATCAAGGGGGAATCTGTGACTGCCGAGGCATACGACAGCGTCTCTATCTATTTTAGTGACATTTGTGGCTTTACAGCCATGTCAGCTGAAAGCACACCTCATCAGGTGAGTCATTTGTCACGAAAGCAATGTTTAAAAATAGACTCATCTTCCAACATTTATTGCATGACATGTGTTAGATTTCGTGCGATCATAAATTTTCGAGCGTTCAATTCAAAAGCCTTTTCAGGATTACAGTCAGTATAGAAAGTGGCATTGGGTCAAAATTTGGGAAGTAGTTAGGGAAAAGATAGAAAATGAAAAAGCAAAAATTAACTAAAATAACTGGGTAAACTGTCCTAAATATATTTGGAATTATATAATAGCATTTTTAAATTATTCTTACATGAATAGAACAGCATTATAAGACTAAAATCCTTCTTTTTTTTTTCTAAGCATTCCACTTCAAGCGAAGCGGGAAGCCACTAGCACTCAAGGGGGTTATAGAGAGTTAGAGCGAGAGCAAAGAGTGATGGAGGAAAGAATGAAGAGAAGGTTAGGAGATAGATCAGGGCATCTGGAGACGTCGATTGACATTACATTTGAATAGTTGGAGATTATAGCTGTCAGGAAAACAAGAAATAGGGAGGGAGTTCAACAGGTGAGAAGTGTGAGACATGAAGCTATTGGAGTAGAAGAGACGGCTACATCTAATAGTTTCAACAGTGAAAGGGTGAGAGCGAGATGCCAGCATAGTTGAACGCTTAAATTCATGAAGTCTGGGAACCATCGGAGCAGTTACAGTGAAAGTATTTGTAAAAAAAGACAGAGGGGGGCAACGGCACGTCTGTGAGAGAGCGGCTGCAGACGAGATGCCAGATCAGGGCCAATTACATTGCATATCCGTCTTTGGATTTTATCAAGGACCTTGACACAAACAGAAGAGGCTCCAGTTCACAACTGATTGGAGGTCCTTTTCGAGACAAACGGCCAGTTTAGATTTGTCGGCTACACTAGATTTGTTTTTGAATCAGGAGTAAATAGTAGTGTCGTCCGCATAGATGCCTACTTGGGAACCTATGACATCAGAACATTACTGAACTAGCTTGATGTCACCATGAGTTCTATTCGTTTATTTTCTCGCACTTCTCGACTGTGGAAGTATTTTCCTTTTTTTTCTTTCCTGCCACTTAACGATCTTCAAAAGTTTAAATGCATTGTCAATCGCCATCTTCCGTCTCTTATTATCTTCTCATTCTCTTTCACACCCAGTAACCCTTGCATCCTAGTGGCAATGGCGGTTTGCTTGGTTTTAAATGAATGAGAAAAATAAAAGCAAAATATATTCACAAGTGAGTATTATCAATATACAGAAAATATAAAATTTACATCGAAATATGTACAAATGGAATGCATGTATTAAATACCTTAGAATTGAATAATGACCCCGAAAGAGATTGCACTGAACATAATGCAAAAAGAAAACTACTACTTCTAACACTAATAATATAATTTTTTTTATTATTACAGGTTGTGGATCTCTTAAATGATCTCTATACTACGTTCGACTCGATTATTGAAAACTACGATGTATACAAGGTAAGCAGAGCAACCTGAATTTCCACTATCCTCCATGTTGTTTTAACGATTTCTGCATAATGTCAAATATATAAAATATCAAATATATCAAATACCATGAAAAGATAATGTCAAATATGTAAAAGTATCCTGGAGGTACAGTGGAGTAATGGATAGCGGCTCGGGTTGATTTCTTTATATTTCCATCTGTGCTAATACCCTCGGGAAATGTATGAATTTATCACAGCTTTGGGTAAATAGACTTGCTTGCCTGGCCAACCGCCTAAGAAGGACATTTTTGAATACAAACCTGCGAGTGGTTGGTTCTGCACCCACTTTCACCGCAATAATCACATGTGATATGCGGGTAGTCTGGCTGTTGGTTCTAAGACCTGAGCTGCCTAACCCTCATACGTCGAAAACAACGGGAGAGTCCAGCATTATATATTTACTTATTTATTTATTTATTGAGGAAATCGTAAGACAAAACGGTAAAAAAAAAAAAGTTTTTTTTTTCTTTTTGTAAAACATTTCATCGTTTCATCGAACTGGGTTTGTTGACGTTGTTCTGACTACGCATGCGCGTGAACGAGAGACGCTGGTAGTTTTAAGATTTTTTAAATCATTTTTTGTAATGTAGCCAAATTCTTCTATATTATTTTTCTTTCTATCATCTTTGTTTTTAAATATCCCACATTGTGATAACAGAAAATCTGCCAAGAATGTGGAAACGCTGTAAGAACCTGGATGTAAACTTCCTGTGGCTGAACTAGCGGCTAAAGTGCCTTCTTGACATTTTCGTCTTAGTGAATTATTTTCTCCTTTAATCAGAGTAGCCATTTTTTATGTTAAAATTGTCGGCAGTTTCGTTACCTTGAACAACAAATGCGTTTAGTGTATTGTTTGTAAAAATGTCTCTTTTGTGTTCATATAGTGTTTTGTTTCAAATTCTTGAAGTTTCTAAAATATATTCTTTCTGACAATATTTGCGGTTGATGGAGTAAATTCCGCTTTATATCCGATAGATTTTCTATTGGATTAGGCTTTCTAACATATTTCCACTTGATGTAGCTGCATAGTTTGTTGAGTTTTTGTCTCAGTTTGTTGTTTTGATTGCCACTCATTTGTTTGAGTGTCAATCAGTAAATTAATTGAAAACGAAAAAAAAATCTTGGTATAAACTCATAGATCCTAGATCGCCCAGACTTTCAGTCTTCCTAACACCCACAAACTGGTATCCTTATGCACCTCAGAAATAGGCATCGCCACCAGCCTACAAAATAGCTACAGCCATAGCAAAAAAATTAATCACTCTTCTTTGAATAATGAGTTCATCAAATTTTTAAAAATCAGGCAACCTAGTTGAAAAGCTAAGCGAAACAAATATAACTGACAAACTCATATCCAGTCCAGGTATAAAATCACTTTACACTAATGCCCGAGTTAAAAAAAAATGCTTAAATCTCTTAAAAAACACAATGATAAACCTAACCCTACCAATAGCTAAAATAATAAAAATCTGCCGTCTCATCCCCAATCAGTGTTATTTCACATTTAATAACAATTTTTACAAATAAAAATTTTGTTTACCAATGGGATAGCCTCTGTGTGGAGTGATGGCATGTATCTTCTTAGAATTTCTCGAATCTGTTTCTTTCCTTAATATTTTACCTAAACAATCAACTTACTTCCGATATATTGATAAGCCTCTATTAATATAGCCCTGTGATACTGACTTAGCGGATCATGTAGATAAACTAAACAAAGTCAAACATACAATAGGATTTACATGCGAAATGGAAGAAAACAATACTTAACTTTCTTAAACCTCATGTTATACAGATTTGTCAGCAGCCTAAAATTTAGTGTCCACCGAAAATCAAGTAATAAAAAAATGACCTAATAAACGTCTATTCTCATCATAACAATATAATAAATCCGGAATGGTCATTAGATTCTACATAAGAGCTCTCAGAATTTGCAGCCCTCAATATCTACACAGAGAGGAGAAATATATTGAAAATACATTCAAGACCTTTCAATGTCCTAACTATTCCATATTCAATGCGAAACAAAAGGCTCATAAAATATTCCAAAATAAAAGAACTGTACTTCATGAAAAAAACAACGAATCAAAAAATATATTATTATAACCACGAACTCAATCACAAATTCAACCCAAAAGAATTTATCGAAACTCAACAAAACATTTGTCACAACTACATCTAAAACAATAAAAGACCTAATCAATAAAAACGTATCACTTATAAACTTTTTCCATTTTGTCTTACAAGTTAATCAATCTTGGCATATAAAGATATATATCGTTATATTCTCATATATATATATATATATATATATATATATATATATATATATATATATCTTTTTGAATCTGGAGGTCTGATGAATTGCATCGTGATTAAGATTCCAATGTAATAAATTATAACCATGGAATATTAGTGTTTGAGCCTTTTATATTATATTCTTACTCTGACCTGGACATTGTGTTCTACCTGGATTCTATCTTCTTGGAAATATACATACATACATATATATATATACATACATATATATATATATATATATATATATATATATATATATATATATATATATATATATATATAAGGTTGGTGCAAAAATAATTTCGTTTTCTCACGTAGTAACATATATTAGAAAACGAAATTATTTTTGCACCAACCTAATATATATATATATATATTGACCACCTATATTATATATATATATATATATATATATGTGTTGTGTGTTTACGCATATATATATATATATATATATATATAATAAAAAGGCTTAAACACTAATATTCCATGGTCATAATTTATTCCATTGGAATCGTAAATACGATCCAATTCATCAGACCTACAAATTCAAAAAGAAAACAGAAAAATCAACTTTTTTTTACCGGAGTTGTTTTTTCTGTTTTCTTTTTGAATTTGTAGGTCTGATGAATTGGATCGTATTTACGATTCCAATGGAATAAATTATGACCATGGAATATTAGTGTTTAAGCCTTTTTATTATATCCTTACTCTGTCCTGGACATTGGGTTCTACCTGGATTCTATCCTCTTGGAATTTTTTATTCATAAAATATACATACACACACACACACACACACACACATACATATATATATATATATATATATATATATATATATATATATATATATATATATATATAAAAGACGTTTTTGTAGAATATATTGACAAAACTTTCACCACTTTATTGTATAAAAAACCCTCTAGCAGAATTCTTGCCATCTTATTTAATATATTTTCTTTTTATACATTACTTATATAGATACAATTATTTAAGTAAATGCTCTGTTTGAAATAAACAGTATTAATTACGCATAAAATTTCCCACGATCTTTCTGCGAACGATGATATCTGCTCGAAGCGTATCTTAACGTAAACAAATGACAAAATATATTATGAAATGGACTAAGCTCGACAATTATTTTAATATATTTTCTATTTATACCTGATTTTAAAAACAGTAATTTGGAATTTGCTTACCAGACGCTTCCTGTGTAGCTAAATAGTATAGCACGTCAGAGGTTGCATTCCTGTCAGAGGACACATATTTTCTATTAACGATATCGGACAGACATACCAGAAAATCAAATTAATAGTGTTTTTTTTATAAACATAGCATTTAGTTAAATATTTGTGTCTATATAAATAACGTATATATATAATTTTAATAACTAGTTTTCTGTTCGTTTTCACATAAAAATGCACTAATGACAAACTTCTGATATTAAACCACACTGAGATTAAATCTACAGCTATTTTAATATTTACTAAATTTATAGTGTTTAAGGCACCTGCGTAAATTGATTTTACTAATATTGTATCTTAATGAAATATCTTTTTTCGTTTGTTTGTTGTCAAGGTGGAAACAATTGGAGATGCCTATATGGTTGTGTCAGGAGTACCAATTCGTAATGGAAAGAACCACAGCCGAGAAATTGCCCGGATGTCTTTGGCTCTTTTAAAAGCGGTTAAAACATTCCGTATCCGACATCGGCCAAATGAACAGCTTAAACTTCGAATAGGAATACATACTGGTAAGTAACTTACTCATCTGTGTCCCAACGTGAATAAACAACAAAACGGGATTTGTTTAATGTCGGAATACGCGGAGCGTAACGGTTCACGGCGCGAAATGTTGCAACAGCGAAACCAGTTCAAAGTGAAACAGTGTTGGTTGCATTCAAGTCACACTAATGCTATCGGAAAAGGCAAGAATTCATCTCTTTTCTCGTCAGCTAGAACACTCTAGACTTGAAATGCAGTCTGTCACAGAAAGTAAAATTCTAACTCCAAACCGTGGTGAAGGTGACAGGAAACCACCCCAATATCTAAAAGAAAAGTAAATAAAAAAATGCAGTGAAACGCCAATTTCAGCTACGGCCAAAATACACATATATGTCTATCTATCTATCTATCTATCTATCTATCTATCTATCTAAGTCTAGTCCTAAATAGGTTATACTTCATCATCTATATATCTGATTCTTCCGAAATAATTTAGGCAGTTCATATCTATCTATCTATCTATCTATCTATCTATCTTTCATAATCTGCCCATATCTACTTTAATGCAAATACCTTTCTCACTCTTTCTATCTTTCTGTCTATCTCAGTTAATATCTATTAATCTATGTGAACCTTTTCATATCTCTCTCTCTCTCTCTCTCTCTCTCTATCTATCTATCTATCTATATATATATATATATATATATATATATATATATATGGCCCAACACCGTAAACTACTATGAAACCAAAACTCCAGTAATGTTCTTAAATAGACTCGTCAGATCAAGACATTCATATTAACGCCATCCATGGCACGAAACCCGTTCAGAAATATCTAAACTCTCAACTATTCTAAGATCAATGATTAAAAAAAAATGGGTTTTGAACGGTTGAAGTCTGGTGGTCTTGGCAATGATCATACTTCTTTTAACATTGTGGACTGGCGCTACAGATTCACAAACAAGCGTATCAAATAACAGGAACCACATCACTTGAGGACTACGAAGAGAAGTAACAACTAAAATGGATAACACACGTAGCCCAAAGAGAAACATAATGACATAATGAACATGTTGATATTCCACACTAATTCAAATAGAAGTTTAAGAAGAAAACTTCCATCAGTACTTCTCAGTTATGTGTCATACGTGGTGCACGCTTGGGTGATCACAATGACGAGGCAGAATATTAACGCAGTACTAGAAAGAACGATAACTGCCACTGGTCTTAAAAAAATGTTTTAAGAGAAAGATTTTTAAAATTTCAAACGAAAGCAGTACTTAGTGCTCGTTCACTGAATAGCAAATGTTTCCTTGTAGGGAAACGGCTTTTACGGTTACCGTTAGCATTTATCTATGTGAATCTTCTCATATTTACTGTTTGAATTTAACAGCCATATGTTTTTTCATCTCTCTGTCTCTCACTCTGTCTCTTTGTCTCTGTCTCTCTCCCTCTCTCTCTCTCTCTCTCTCTCTCTATATATATATATATATATATATATATATATATATATATATAATTGTAGAATAACAATACAATAAACAGCACTTACCGGCGTAAGGGTCCCAGCTAGCGTCCAGTTGGCAGACAAAAATAAAGCATGTTGTAAGTCAATACAAACCCTGCAAACTAAACTGATGAATCAAGCTGGTATTTATACAGAAATACCTCCACTCATGTACCAGCAGCCAATCACAGCCCAAGCAATGGACTATCCTACTTTAGCACAATGTGATGCTCCATGGCAGCATAAATAGCTCTCTTTCTCAAGGTTGAGTTATTATTCACTCAGCTTGCTCCACAACTGAGTGTTTATCTTGACCGCGTGATTGTTCTACATATATATATATATATATATATATATATATATATATATATATATATAATGTGTGTGTGTGTGTGTGTGTGTGTGTGTGTGTGTGTGTGTGTGTGTGTAGAGTTCGTACCTATCTACCGGGTGCAACAGTAAAATTGTCTAAATTGTGTAATAGCAAAATTGTTCAATTGTTAGATCAAGCTCTGAACCGTTGTTTCTTAGAAATGATTAAAGATATCTTACTGGAATTTTCCGAGGTTTCTATGACACTATTAGATTCTACTTTGAACAATAACAATATATGATTCCTCTCGAAGCTTAAGAGAAGAATCGTGATGAAATCGATCATGAGCGAAAGTGACATATTCATCATTAATTAATCTTAGCTAAGGATCTTAAGCACATGAATGTTTTAAATAAATTTCATATATACA
>OZ010593.1:17642381-17647381 GCA_963932145.1 Acanthosepion lycidas | reverse complement strand
ATATTTTCTATTGTAAGAATTTTTGAGATAATAATGGTTTAGTTGAACATGTCTTACTAATTAACCCATAGCTGGGGAAATGGTAGATTAATATCTTTAACAAATGTATTTGCACATAAGTGAATATACCGGACAGAACCGAAATTGGAACTCGGATCTCTAATTAATAATTCCGACCCGTTATCTATAACAACACCGTTATTGATTATAAGGTAATTTAATGATGATAATTAATATGTACACAGATTCATTTATTAGGTTCGTGCAAAAATAATGACGGTTTTGACGTTAAAAAATATTAGGTTGGTGCAAAAATAATGACGTAATAATGTCGTTTTTTGACGTTAAAAATACGTCAAAAAACGACATTATTACGTCATTATTTTTGCACCAACCTAATACGTCAAAAACCGTCATTATTTTTGCACCAACCTAATATTTATATAACAAATTCATTTTCTTTGTTTATGTTTTTATTACAGCTTTAAAAATTCATGTCAGTCCTCAGTTTAAAGAAACCCTTGACCAATTCGCAGCATTTGAGTTGGAATGTCGAGGACCAGTTGAAATGAAGGTAAGATTGTCAAACTGAACAGAAATTAATCTATGAATGTCGTTCAAAATGTTATAAAACTCATTCAGAATGAAGAGCCATAGTTGAGCATTTTTGCTGTGGCAACACACTTTCTTTCTTCTGTTATGTGCCATGTCCTTTCAGGAAGTAGGCAATCATAGTTCTCCGCCTCCCTCTATCCCTTGCAGCTCTCAACAAGTTCCTTCCCTCAGCTTTCTCCCCGAGACCACGTTCTGTCAATCACCTGCTCAAGCTCGTCAGGTATGTCACTCGCTGCTTTCCCTTGTCTCTCTTACCCTCTATTTAATCGGTGGGTATCAGACTCTCCAGGCCCTCCTTTTTTATTATGTGTCCCAGAAACTTCTGCTTCCTCTTTCTGATGTTAACTATAAGCCTTCCCCTTGTTTGTAACCATCGAAGATCTTTTCGCTGCTCACATGCTCAGTCCATGATATCCTTGTAGAAGTTCGAGAACAACAAAAGGTATTAAACCTGTTCAGTTCAAGGAGGCGTAGCAGTTTGGTAAATAAGCTTGTGCCTAATTGCATTCTTTGCTTTTTATGTGTCATGTCCTTTCAGGACGTGGGCAATCATAGCTCTCCGCCTCCCTCTATCCCTTGCAGCTCTCAACAAGTTCCTTCCTCCAGACTACGTTCTGTCATCTACTTACTAAGTTCACCAGCTATATCATGCGTTATATTCCCTTGTCTCTGTTTCCCTCTATTCAACCGGTGAGTATCAGATGCTTCAGGCCCTTCTTCCTCATTATATTTCCCAGAAACTTCAACAGCCTCTTCGTGATATTAAGTATAAGCCTCCTCCTTTACCCCTTCTTTTAAACCTAGAAAAACAATTCAGATTTCTAACTTAATGTCTGTGCAGGCGAAACCCATACAAAAGTTCTACCTAAAAATGGACAAAGCAGAGGCCCGAGCAGTCATAAAGTATCGACAAAAGAAAGGCATGACATCCAAACAAATCCATGAGGACATGGTACAGACAGTTGCTGAGGACTCACATGCAATTGTGAAGAAGCGGGGTACGGAATACAAGCAGGGCAGGGACAGGTCTTCCAAAAATTTCAACCATTGATGAGCAAGTTGATGCCATTTACCGTGTCCAGTAGATAGCTAAGTCCATAGGCATGAGTTCTGGTCCGGGCCATACTGTTTTAACTGATATCTTGGGGATGAGCAAGCTGTCTGCAAGATGGATCCCAAGAATGCTGATAGCAGAGCAGAAGCTAAAAAGGGTTGATATTCCTTGGGCACTTCTGACTCGCTTCCAGGCTGACCCTGAGAATTTTCACCGCAGATTAGTAACTCAAGATGAGGTTCACCTCTTCGAACATGAATCTAAGCTTCATAGCAGACAGTGGAAACACTCTGGTTCTTTAACCACGGTGAAGTTCAAGCAGGCAGCGTCTGTTGGCAAGGTGATGGTTTCTGTTTTTTTTTTTTTTAGGATTCTGAAAACGTAATCCTGATAGACTATTTTGAAAAAGCTATTTATTGACAGTACTAAGCATTAGAATTAAGACAAGTGAAGGAAGCAATCAAGTTGAAACGGAGATGGACGCAGAGTGTAAGTGTGTTCTTTCTCCAGGATAACGAGCCCGTACACACTACCCAGGTTGCACTAGATGAAACAACCAACTGTGGCTTTGAATTGCTGCTCTATTCCTCTTACTCACCAGACATAGCTCCATCTGTTTTCAAAACTCAACTCCCACCTGCGTGGTCACGAATTTCGAAACAATGGTGAGATCATATGTGCAGTTTAGGAATTTTTGCGGGTCCAGGTCATCACCTTCTTCCGTGACGGGATTGCAATATTGCATCATTGGACTAAGTGCATTGATGTCAAAAGGATTCTAGTGAAAGATAGTGAAAAACTGTCTTGTTTCTCCAACTGCTTCTGCGTTAGACTTATAACTTTGTGAATGTCCCTAGTTCCTTTCATGAATAATTCTGTTTTTAATTAAACGATAAATGTCGTTTAACCGCTTTATTTCATCTTTTTCTCATTTTCTGTCTAGTCGTCTTCCAGCGTTTTACAGAAGTGAACATCTGTTCAAGAAATCAGTCTTTCTCTTTCACTTTAAGCAGTAAGCGTTGTCAAAGTCGCCATAGAATTTTCGAATGTTTCCTATCAGTGTGAATATTTAACGATTCAGCCACATTTAAAAATCATGGTCAAGACATATTAATTTAGTTTGTTGCGAACATGTGTAGAAAGGGATTGTCAATGAGGAAAGAGTGTTTAGAAAATTTGATACTCACAGAACATGTTGAACGCAAGCGGACAGAGAAAACAGCTAGTAACGTACCTAACGATCGTGTGTAAATGTTTAGCAGAACATGAGAGGACGCTGCGGAGAATCATGATCGGCCACATCTTGAAAGGACACGTCATATAGAAAAAGAAGACTACACACGATATTTATTTGCTAGTCGTCTTAGTTCTCATAATTGTCTACCGAAGATATGTGACATTTGTAACGCAAATGTCATCGTCATCTTCGGGACTGTCGAAGGGACTGGATTATTTTTTTTTAACCACTGGTCCTGTGTACGTGATCTTGTGTCAGATTCAATGGATGTTCGGATAATTATTAGGTCGGTGCAAAAATAATGACGGTTTTTACGTTAAAAAAATACGTAAAAAACCGTCATTATTTTTGCACCAACCTAATATTAGGTTGGTGCAAAAATAATGTCGTTTTCTCACATAATAACATATGTGAGAAAACGACATTATTTTTGCACCAACCTAATACTATTTTATTAGGTCATTTTGTGTAATAGGCAATCTTGAATTCTCATGCCAGCGAAAAAAAAAATGTCTAAATGAATTATAAAAAATTAACATCACTATTATTTTAACTACCTACACTCCTCGGCAATGTTTATTGTTTAATTGTGAGAAAACGACATTATTTTTGCACCAACCTAATAAAAAGTGATGATTAGAATTTTAATACACCTAAAGATATGATGAAAGTAAATTTATACTTTTTGTTCTTGGCAATTTAAAACAAAAATATTAAACACTGTTTATTTATTATATTGTTTGCCACATTCTAAAAGCCAATAAAATTAAAACTAATACAATGCAAAATATATAATTTAGTAATTTATAAAGAAATAAATATGACATTTTTTTATTCATTAATTTTGGGACATTACTAAATTATTAAAAAATGTGTAACGAAAAACCTTCTTAAATATTAGGTTGTCCCAAAAGTTCGTCAACACATTCGAAAAATTGAATTTTTATGCAACACAATCCAGCACAATCGAGACAAGCGATGGGTTCAGAAAGGGCAAGAGACACCGTCGGTTACAAAACAAGATCGATTCGGCAAGAAAGTCATGTTGTGCTTTTGGTGGAATTTTGAAGGAATCGTGCATTTTGAGTTGGTTCCGAATGGTCGTGCCATCAGTGCCGAACTTTACTGTCAGCAACTGGAGCGGTTCTACGAAAAGTTGAAGCAAAAGTACCCGGCTCTGATCAACCGAAAGCGCGCTTTGATGCAGCAGGACAATGCCAAGCCACATACCGCCAGGAAGACCAAAGACAAGTTTGAAGAGCTGGACGGCATTGAGGTTCTGCCACATCCAGCCTACAGTCCTGACTGTGCTCCATCAGATTACGGCCTTTTCCGCTCAATGCAACACTTTCTGAAGGGCTGCCAATTCGACTCGTTTGATGAAGTCGAGGAAACGTGTCAAGAATTCTTTGATTCGAAGCCGGCTGAATGGTACTTTCACCAGATCCGAAAGCTTGCAGCTCGATGACAGAAAGTCTTGAAAAATGGTCTTTATTTTAAGGAATAATTTTTGTTTTTGTTATTACTTTTGTTATTACTTGGCGGGCAAAATTTAAATTTTTTGCAAGTGTTTACGAACTTTTTGGACAACCTAATATTAAATAGTGTTTATTATTTTTATTAACAATTTTCAAGTATAAAAATGTATAGATCTACTATACTTTCATGCGTTTAGGTTGTGTTACAATTTTAACACATGGCACAGTAGATAAAGGCGTTGCTTAGATCCAGTGACAGGACCCAATGAATGTGAGTTCAATACTCGGTTAAGGCAGTGGAGATCTTTCAGAGGGAAATTAGCAGGAGATAACTGATAACTGACATCCAATAGACATGGCACGTGGAACTAGAACAGTCTACACCAGTGATTGAAATAAAGGGTTCAGTTCGAAATTCCAACCACCTGAAGAAGGCCGGAACGTATAACGGCCGAAACGTTGTGATAAATATGGCGACAAAGATGAGGACCATAGTCCGAATAATGTACAATTTTAATCTTCGCTTTTTCAAAAAAATAAACCTTGCTGAGGAGTAACGGTAGTTAAATATAATAGCGGCGTTGACAAAAACGTCCTTTTTATACTCCATTTTTTG
>OZ010593.1:17624881-17632381 GCA_963932145.1 Acanthosepion lycidas | reverse complement strand
GCCAAGACATTCATTTATGTTATCGGTTTTTGTTAATTTTAAACAAGAGAATTTGTTCTGCCGTGCGCAGAAACCCTTTCATGCAACGTTTAAAATGTCCATAATGTGTACCGTAATGTAAGTAAGGTCTCACTGTTGTCAAATTTGTCCATAAAAGTCCTTTCTTCAGTTTTAGACTGCAATTCACTCAGCCATATTCTTTTTACATTCATTTTTCCAGGTTTTGTGCAAGTAATATTGACAGTAAAAATTTCCGTATCGGTTAAAACTAACATGAAGTTTTACAGAGAAAGAAGAAAAGACGAAGTAAGATTAGCTGAACAAAGCTACATACCCCACTCATTCTGGGGGAACCTCGAGGCGGTGAAATGGTCAGCAAGCTTCTCTCACAATAACAATTATGACTGAGTAGTAAGTTCGATCCTCACCGGGTGCTCCATACTTTCAACCATATGCCTCATCTAAGCTACGCTTAGAAAATCACTATACCTCACCCATTTACCTACTGAACAATGAATGTCGACAGTTATGTACAACATGCCAAGCTGGACTCACAGTGAAACACATTTTAAATGAATGTATTAGGTTGATGCAAAAATAATATCGTTTTTTGACGTTAAAAAATACGTCAAAAAACGATATTACTTTTGGACCAACCTAATACAAACTTAGCCTTACACATAGATACTACAAGAAAACCAACACGAGAAAACTATTTGAAAATACTGAAACCATCAACATAATGCCCTACCTTAAAAAATAGGTTTATACAAAAATATATAACACCTACAATAGATCATATACAAACTATATATCTATAAAATATGTTGTTGAAGCTATAAAATTGTGTACAAAATATTTAGATTTAAACCTCAAATTATATATGATTTTATTTATTCTAGAATATTTAAAAAAAAATGTTAAAAATCGCTACACAATTACAATCATGTTTCAGCACTACAAATGTGTCACCTTGAGCGAAGTTAAACTACACATAGTACTACTTGTACTTGTCGCATTTCCTCATAGGTTAATGTCTGGTCATTATCCAACTCCCTTACTCTTAAGTATTTTAATAAAAATAGATTTAAAATTATTCCTATCTTCCTCTTTCATCTTTAATTTCCACCATATCTGTCGTCCTCCTCCTCGACATTTCTTACATCAACATAAAACTACCCCTCAAAAATGTATAAAAATAATACGTAAATTTAAAACCATTTTTTATGCTTGAAAATGTGATCTGAAGAACCAGAAAAAAACACCTTCCTGGGGAAATAATTCATAATCAATAGACCCTTAAGGTTTTCTCTTTTCTAATTTCAATTATATATATATATATATATATATATATATATATATATATATATGCATGTTTCATTAAATACGACAGACAGGGTACTACAGTTAAGCTTTTTATTTAATTTTTCTTTTGTTCGAACAAGAGCTTTCTTTTCTAGACAAAGGGTGTGTAAAAACTGTCCAAATGTTTTATATTTCCGAGCGCTTTCGGCTATACCTTTAGCCATTATCAAGAATGATTCGATTTTTCAGTTTAATTGAGTGTGTGCGTTCTGTGTATGTATTAGTGTGTGGTAGGGATGTTTTTAATTTCCGAATACGGTTAGCACATTGTGGCTTTGTTCGTGGTTAATATTTTAAGAGTTGGCAGTTCTTACACACCCTTTGTCCAGAAAAGAAAGCTCTTGTTCGAAGAAAAATTAAATAAAAAGCTTAACCTCAGTACCTTGTCTGTCGTTTTAAATGAAACATGCATAAAGTAAGGATTGCTGCCTAAATATACAACTATATATGTATATATATATATATATAATATATATATATATATATATATATATATATATATATATATAGTTGTATAATATATATTGTATAATATATATATATATATAGTTTGTTATAATAGATTATCATAAAAACATTTTACATCGTTACGCGATGTTTTCTCTAGGAGTAGTTTAACATTGCTAGAGGAGACACATTTGTATTGTTGAAACATGATTGTCATTGTGTAGCGATTTTTAACATTTTTATTAATATCGTAAAATAAATAAAATTATATATAATCTAATTGTTAATCGGCATGTTAAACAACTACTACTATTACTTGTCTAGTTTCCTGTGAGATGACTTATTAAATAGATCAATGTCCGGTCCTTACCCACCTCCCTTATTCTTAAGTATTTTAATAAAAGTAGATTTAAAATTATACTTATTTCTCCCTTCTTTCTCTAATTTCGAGCACCTCATATAGTATAATATTTTTATTATAATAGATTATAATGAAAACATTTTACATCTCTACTAGGAGTAGTTTAACATTGCTCGAGGAGACACATTAGTAGTGTTGAAACTTGATTGTATTTGTGAAGCGATTTTTTAACATTTTTTTAGTATCTTAAAACAAATAAAATTATATGAATTTTATTGTTAATCGGAAAACCGAGTGTCAATTCCAGTTGGGTTACTTATATGAAATTAAGCGCACATACCCTTGGGGCAAAAGTATGAATCCATTTCTTTACGATCAGGTATGGATTATTACTTATATCTTCCTCTTACATCTTTAATTTCGACCATATCTGTCGTCCTTCTCCGCCACTTCTCTTACATCAACTTAAAACTAACCCTCAAAAGTGTATAAAAATAATACGTAAATTTAAAACATTTTTATGCTTGGAAATGTGATCTGAAGAACCAGGAAAAAACACCTTACTGAGGAAATGAAACATAATCAATGGACCCTTAAGGTTGTCTGTTTTCTAATTTTAATTATATATATATATATATATATATATATATATATATATATATATATATATATATAGTTTATGCAAAACTAGGTAATCCGCATGGGTAGACCCAAGGAGGATGATATCCAGAGAGCTCAATGTAAGATTCAGAGCAGATATGTTTGAATAAAAACAGACGATTTAAGGTTCCATGTAATAAGTTATTTGTTAAAGGGGTTGTGGTGAAATAACTTATTACATGGAACCTTAAAGTGGTCTGTTTTTATTAAAATATATATATATATATATATATATATATATATATATATATATATATATATATATATATACTTTGCAGGTATCAGGTTTCAACACTACTAATGTGTCTCCTCGAGCGATGTTAAACTACTAGTAGAGATGTAAAATGTTTTCATAATAATCTATTATAATAAAAATATTACAATATATGTATAAATGTCTTTATATATATATATATATATATATTATATATATATATATATATATATATATATATATATAAGACATTTTTATTATTATAATAGATTAACATAAAAACATTTTACAAAAATTATTTACAATGTATAAATATTTGTCTACCTGCAAAGTGTTGATAAGTCGTAAAAAAGAGGCAATCCTCTGAAGGAAATGTATTTATACCTTTCTCAATGGCATTTGCGAATAATTCAATGTCAGGAATAAGACTGGAATCCAAAACTTGTCTCTCAGATTTCGCATTCTGTATGGCTGCCTGCAACAACACCGAACATCTACGATCCAGAATGAAAGCGCTTCAAATAGTGAATCCCAAAAAAGTAAATTCAAGTCAAATCCATTACATTCACTTACGTGCTAATACTATTGGGAAAGACATAAATCCTCTTCTTCACCCCACGCCAGCTATGGGTAAATAGCAGAACAGACCGGATTCTATAGCCTTGGATGGCAACTGGTCTACCCCAGAAGGAAATTGCAACCTACTGCGGAAAAAAATCTGCCACGTCAGTCATGTATGGAAAAATACATGATCGTCTAAGCGTGTATCACGCATGGCATATAACTGATGTAATTCAGTTACGTGTAAATACCCTTGGCAAAGGTACGAATCCTCTTCTTCTGCCCGCAGCGATCGGTAAATAACAGGACAGACCAGGTTCTATCGCCTTGGATGGCAACTGGTCTACCGAAGAAAGAAATGGCAACAAAGGAAAAAAATCTGCCTCATCAGTGATGTATAGAAAAATACATGATCGCCTAAGCGTGTATCACGCTTGGCAAATAACTGATCTGATTTTAATTTAAAATGGTTTTGTAAAAGTAGAAACATTCCAAGATTTTGCCATTATATATATATATATATATATATATATATATATATAGAGAGAGTCTTAAGGTGTGCTATATTTATGGGATAAAGGGCTCAATATCAGAGATAGACCGTGTGTATATATAAAAGTGAAAATAGAAGTCAAAACATAGAGGTAACAGTCTGTTTCATGCTAGACTCAATCGTCAGGCCACAAGTGCTGTTATTTTTCTCGGCTATTTTCGCGTCAGTGGTACATTGTGGGCAGTCTATTTTGGCGGTTATTTTGCCGGAAGTCGCTTATTTGTTTATTTATTTATTTGGGTTAAATTATTTTGCATGTTTTTATTTATTTTTAATTTTTATTTTTTTTTCTCATCTTTTCTTATATTTTATTTTTTTTATTTTTTTATTTTAATCGATGTTTTTATTAACGTAGTAAAAATTTGTTTATATCGCTTATTTAATAATTTTGTTTTGGTTTGTGAAGACAATTAAAGCTATTTATTCCATTTTGGGGTTGATTGTTGTAGTTTATTCTAACTATTATTTTGGCGGGAGCAGTTTTTAATTTTTTTTTATTATTTCATGTATTTATTTGGATTGATTATCTTTATTTGTTTTTCTAACGATTAATTTATCGGGATCGGTTTGTTAGTTTAATTATTTATTTGGATGAATTTAGATTAATTTATTTTACTTGTTTTTATTATTTGTTTATTATACTGTATATTTTTTATTTACTCTTTTCGGTTTTCGATTTTTAAGTAACGTAGTATTTATTTTATCGTTATATAACAGTTACACCTATTTTTTTCGTCCGATTTTTGGTTTGATTTTTATAGTCTAATTAATATTTTGTCATAATGGTTTGTTTATTATTTACTTTATTTATTTGGGTTCATTGATTTTGTTTTTTTATTTATTTATTCTATTTCGTCTATACTAACTGGTGTGATTTAGTAATTTGTTTGGGATAATTTATTTTGCTTATTTTATTGACATTTTGTTTATTTATTTTATTTTATTTTATTTTATTTTTCAGTTTTCGATTTTTACGTAACGTAGTAAAAACTTGTTTTCATGTCTGCATTTTGAGATGAGCTCCGATCTTCTGTTTAATAATTTATTTTGGTCTGGGAAAGTATTTTTTCCTCCAAGCAAAGTTTGCAAGTTTTTGATTGGTTATTATAGGCTGATGATCTTCGTTTTATTTTCCAAGATATTTTAGCGTGATATGCGTATTGTTTTTAATTTCCCAGATATACTTAGAAAGCATTGTGCTGTTCGCATATTTACTATTTGTGAAAGATGGTTTGTGTGTATAATTTCTTTGTTTCCAGGGTCCTTCAGTTACTCCTGTGTATACTTTTTCTTCATTATCTGCTGATTTTATCGTGGCTTAGTATATTATGTTGTTTTGTATCCTTGAGGACATCCGTGTATAAGGGACATTCGTTGGTTTAATTTGTTCATATGGTTTGTTGATATTTTTATTATTATTTTTTTTTATTACTGTGTTTTACTGTGTTTTTGTTAAATATTTTATGTAGGGTGCTTGATTCCGGGAAGTGTTTGTGTAAGTGTTTGAAGAATATTTTCTTATGTTTGTTTTTATGTTTTTGCTGTACGGTGGGTATGATATTTCTTTTCCTGTTGACCTTTTTGTGTTCTGTGGTGAGTATATGAGTGTTGCTGGGCATCTTTTAGGGCTGTTTCATAGTCTTTCTTAGCTTTGTTAAATATGGATTCAGAAAGCTCGCGGTTAATCTATATGGGCGGGTAGTTGGAAGATATGTGTATATAGAGTGGTTTATCATTATTATATCTGTCTATATTTCTGAGGTCAGGTATTATATTTATATTTATATTATTCGGACTATTGGTTGGAATATCGCACTGAGCCCTTTATTTCACATTTCTATGTGCAATGTCAGTTAACTCCTGTTAATTCCCGTCTCCACTGCCTTAACTTGAACTCACGTCTGTCAATGGATCTAACCAACACCTTTATCCACTGTGCCACGTATCCTTGAGGACATCCGTGTATAAATTTCTGGGTATTATAAACCTAATGTCTCAGCAAGCATTTTTTACCAGTGCTCATATTGCAATTTTTGCTTATCATATCATGTTTTTACCAGAGCTCATATCGCAATTTTTGTTGTTATTTTTTCATGTGTTCTTATATATATATTTTTCTTTTCAGGGCATAAATTACATAAAAATTGTCAGAATGTTTGACATACGTAATATTTTTAGCCATTATCAATGATGAATTTTATTTTATTTTTAACGAAATATATGGGTTATTTTATGTATGTATCTAGAGTTATAGGATTTGTTTTTTCAAATACGGTCATTTTCATATGGCCGTTTTCATAGTTTATATCGTGAGTTTTGTTTTTTAACATTTTTATTAATAATAGTTCCATTACTTTTAGCCCTGTTTACATGTGTATAATGCTATTATATTTGTATTATCAATGAGTATATTATGGATACATTTTGGTATGCTTGCATGAGTATTTAAATGAAACCTAATTGATATAGGTATACAATTATATATATATATATATATGTGTGTGTGTGTGTGTGTGTGTGTGTGTGTGTGTGTGTGTGTGTGTGTGTGCACCACCTCAATGTCGCAACGGCACGACTCAAAAATGGAAACGTCATTGACGAATGTGGAAACCCTGGCATTGAGTTAACCATATATATATATATATATATATATATATATATATATATATATATATATTTAATTTAAATTGTGTGATGGTCAGTCTCTGCCTGGCACCTAACTATATATATATATATATATATATATATATATATATATATATATATATATATATATATATATATATGCATATATATATTAGGTTGGTTCAAAAATAATGTCGTTTTCTCACATAGTAACATATGTGAGAAAACGAGATTATTTTTGCACCAACCTAATATATATATGCATGTTTCATTAAAAACAACAGACAAGGTACTATGGTTAATCTTTTACTTAATTTTTCTTGTGTTCTAAAAACAGCTTTCTTTTCTGGACAAAGAGTGTGTAAGAACTGTCCAAATGTTTTATATTTCCGAACGCTTCCGGCTATACTTTTAGCCATTATCAAGGATGATACGATTTTTCAGTTTACAGTAAAGAAAGCTCTTTTTAGAACACAAGAAAAATTAAATAAAATGCTTAACCGTAGTAACTTGACTGTCGTTTTTTTATGAAACATGCATAAACGCAGGATTGCTGCATATATATATATATATATATATATATATATATATATATATATATATATATATATATATATATATATGCGTAAACACACAACATATATATATATACACCCTGGTATATATATATATATATATATATATATATATATATATATATATATATATATGTGT
>OZ010593.1:17604881-17622381 GCA_963932145.1 Acanthosepion lycidas | reverse complement strand
ATAAAAAGCAAAAGCACAACAAAATGTAAGGACAATCACATTCTAAGTTAGACACGTGATGAACACCTAACATGGTTAACAAATAAATGAAAAATGCACACGTAGAGGTAGGGTTTATATTAAGTAGTATTTTCACAAATTCGGTGTCTGATTTCATCATTATTAAATTTTTGGAAAGAAGGGAAGCTTATTTTTTTTAGTTTGTTTTATTTTTAATTTTCTTTTTTTTCGTTTCTATTTTTTCATTTTTTTTTTTTTTTCGTTTTCTTTTGTTATTGTATAGCGGAAGTTTAGTTTTGTGCTGAAAAAGTCAACTGAAAGTTGCCAACGCGATAAAGGGACAGAGAATTATGTGCCCAAAGGTACTTATTTTAAAAGAAGTAAAATAGAAATTTGAGTATCAATAGATACGTTAATTTTTACAAAGTACAATAAGTTAGTTAAAGATGTTGTCCAATAAACAAAGAATTTTCGTGGTGATTTTCCTTGCTTGCCAGTGATATTAGCTGTTGTTCCATATCTGTCTGTCTCTCTATGTGTATATGCACACACACACACACACACACACACACACACATATATATATATATATATATGTATCCAAACAAGTTCGATTTAAAAGTTTGATATCTTGAACTAACTCTATATGATATATTTATGCGCATATATATATATATGTATGTGTGTGTGTGTGTGTGTGTGTGTGTATATATATATATATATATATATATATATATATATATATATATATATATATATATATATATATAAATTAACTGTTTTAAAATTGTTTTTTCGGTACACAGTAGTTTTTTCAAAAATAGAAGTTTAGCGAGGGTAGGGGTTGTATTTTCCAACGAATCCTGACATCTGTTAAATGCAGGTCGTCTGTTTTTTGTTTTTTTTATTAACGGCAAAAAGTTTTTCGGCATTTTTTCTTGTATACTTAGAGATTCTTTTTAGGTGTGGTTGCGTTAGAATACGTTTTTTTAAACTACAATTTTAAAATATTTTTACTCTTAATTACTAATAGACTATATTTCTTTTTAAAAAAAACAAGTAAATGTAATAGAATTACTTACATTATTTAAAATTATTTTTTCATATCAAATATAAGTATGTATATTACCAGCTCACATTTTTTAATTTTATTTTTAAATATTATTTAAGGAAAATTTTTGACAATGACGGCAAAAGTAGCTATTTCATTTCTCTGATTCAGTAAATTTATATATATATATATATATATATATATATATATATATATATATATATAAATTTACTGAATCAGAGAATTTTTTTTTTGTTTCAACCTTTGGAAGTAAAGCCTGATGATCCGCAGTCCTTTAAAAGGGCTGTGGTGAAATAATTTATTACATGGAACCTTAAAGTGGTCTGTTTTTATTTAAATTATTTGCTCTGGATTTACATTGAGCTCTCTGGATTTTATCCTCCTTGCGTTTACCCATACGGATTACCTAGTTATTCATAAACTATATATATATATATATATATATATATATATATATATATATATATATATATATATACAGACAGACTCCGAGTCGTGCTACCGGTGATGAATAATATGTACATTGATATATACATAATATTATGTTATAATACTCCGAGCACCATTTTATTAACACCAGCACTCAATGTGTAATATCTTATATTCGTATATTTTAATATATATATCGTTTATAAGTTATTTTTTATAGATACAAATATTTAAGTAAAGGCTCTGTTGATATTAAACAGTATTAATTATATTTACCGGCCTGAATGTCAGAAATTTCATACAAAATGTGGTCGCCGACAGCAATCGAACTTGTATCCGCAACTGAACCGTCATATAGCCTGACATGCTATACCATTTAGCTACAGAGGAAGCGGCCGGTTAGAAGTAATTCGAACTTGCTAACCAGACGTGAAAAACAATAACGGAAGATGAACTTTGGGAAGTTTATCCTCAACTTTGAGCACCATACTCAATACCTTATTTATAAAGTGGAAAAAATTAAAAGATTAGGCAACCATGCCTTCTTGGTACTATTTAATCAAGCTTATTTGGAGGAATAATTGCTTCCTAAATATACCAGATTCATATATATATATATATATATATATATATATATATATATATATATATATATATATATATATATATAAAGAAAAACGGTAAGGGTATATACTGTACAAATTTTAAATTTTATCATGTAGGAAAACGTCAAGGTTGATAGTTAAATTATTATATAAATTATGTATTGGGACACACACACATACACACAAACATACACACACACACACACATATATATATATATATATATATATATATATATATATATATATATATATATTATATGGAAAATAAAGTATAATATATATATTTAAAAATCCACATTATAACTAAAAACGATTGCTGTTTTTTTCTTTCGTAGGAACAACTATCTTGTCTGAATATATATACACACACACACAGACACATATATATATATATATATATATATATATAGCGAGAGAGAGAGGGAGAGAGACTTATTAGCTCTGTATAACCACATTGAGCAATGTTTTGTTTACACGTTAAACTAAATTGAGTAAATATTTATTCCCTTACCTGTGTTTGCACGCTAACGCACGGATATACGGTTGCTTCCTAAATATACCAGATTCATATATATATATATATATATATATATATATATATATATATATATATATATTATTAAGAAAAATACAATTCACCGCGCCTACATCCTCTTTTTAATCATATTGCTTGCTTCCTACGCTTTATAATGTTTTCCTTAAATCATTTTTTCTTTCAAACGGAAAGCTTGCATTCTTCTTATTCTTGTTTTTCTTTCTTTATTCACAAGTGTGTGTGTGTGTGTGTATGTGCACGGGCGTGTGTGTGTGAGAGAGAGAGAGAGAGAGTGAGAGAAAATAAGATATAGCATTTTCTATATGACCGTACATATTAGGCAAATGAGTGTCAAAGTGGAAAATATCATGGCTACCGCATTTCATCGAACTAAAGTAAAATGTTTTTGTTGATATAATTACGTAAGAAGCAAGGGAAGGGTATATATATATATATATATATATATATATATATATATATATATATATATATAAGAACTCAAATGTCAGTTATAATTATACATTGAAAATAACAATGAACATGTTGGAACGCTGAACTTTTAATGTAAATACTCAATTGTTTTCTTTACTGCATAGCCGTATTAAATTCAATTCTTACCCTTTCTTGTGCTCAAAGAAACCCGCACATTAACCCTATACCTTGAGTTACTCTTGAGCCTTGCATTTGGGTAGCATTAGTATAAAAAAAATATTTATTTATGCCAAATGGCAATGGAAGCTTCTGGCTTATGACCTTAGAAAGTGAAACAGAACATTTCCTTCGGCATGAAATTGAGAAGGTTCCCTTAAATTAGACAACAATCATCTTCGATTCTTTATTGCAGATCTGAGGACACCCAACTCAGTTGGAAAACCTCGGCAAATCTAATGTGAAAAAGAAGAAAAGAAAGACTGCATTGAAGATCGTTTCGACTCTGTAATCACATTAGTGAGGATTACACAAATTCGATTAAAAACCATTAACTACTACAGCCAAGATTTGCAAGAGAAAGATGATTGCGAAGAGGACATTTGAAGAGAGAAACTGGATCCCTACTAATGGGCCCAAGGGCAAATTCTGTATGAACCAAGTATTTTAAGAGCAAGATAGACAAGACACAGTACATGAAAATTCTGCTGAGATTTAGTAAGAAAATCAGAAAGTAGTGTCAGAAAAAAATTTAGACCTGATAAGGTGGAGATAGGGATGCGCTTCTTGTGCAAAAGATTTTGATATAAGATCACATACCGATAGCAGATATACAAACGAAAATCTGTCACGGAAAATAACACAGAATTCTTTCTTCTACTACTAAATTCAAAAGGATCATTCCTGTGGAAAGAAAATACTAAATTGTAAAGAAGACTTTGCAAGAGAACTTTAAAACCCAAAACATTGTACTCGTAATTAAAGAAGTACCTGGATCAAACCCGACGATCTCTGTAAAAAATAGTCACAGCAGCCGAAACGCTGGAACATGCTGATCCATACAGAAAAGCACATGGAAATGACGATAATTTCACATCGCGAAAATTCCACCAACGACTAAGAGTTTGGAAGAAAGAAAAAATCGAGAAAACAATCAAAACTATCGAGATATCAATCATGAAAAAAATCAGCTTGAAAATAGATGTAATAATAATAATAATAATAATAATAATAATAATCATCTCAAAAATGTGGCACATGGGAACATCAACAATCCCCGTTGTAGTTGGGGCCCTCGAATTGATTGGAAAAGATTCCAGTAGACTAATTGAAGGGATTCCTGGAAGTCCATGCCTCAAAGAGATACAAAAAATTGTTCTCATATGTACAGCCTACACTTTACGAAGGGCTTTATCTATGTAATTTATTTTTTTTTTTTTTTGTCACTAGAAAATGTCATGATGCCATTTCTAATCTTAGGTCCCTGGTCGGGACCCGGAAAGAAATATGTAAACGCCAGAAATCAAAGAAAATAAAAATGATAATAATAATCTCAGAAATGTGACACACGGGAACATCAACAATCCCTTATTGTCGTTGGAACTCCCGGATTGGTGGGAAAAGATTCCAGTAGACTAATTGAAAGGAATTCCTGGAATAATAATACCATTGGTAATTGGTATTCTTAATTGTTTTGATTTTACGGCTTATCAACCCTTTATAGGTTATTTAAAATCAGAAAATATTTATACATTGTTAATATTGGTGTAAGATTGTTTTTTTGAGATAACCATGTTTTAATGACACAATTTTTACTAATTAAACCTTAGCTAAGTGATGAGGAAAAAATGAATCCATACCTTTCCCCAAGCGTAATTTTTGCGTAAGTGAATATAAGAAACTCAACGGGAATTGGAAGAACTCGGCTCTTTGATTAACAATTATCCAAGCACATCCATGCTAACATCACCTGACATTCCCAATCTAACCATCTAGGTACTGACCCGGCTCGACGTCGCTCTACTTCTGTGATCCCACGGGAACGTGATGTGACCGTAAGCCTGCACAAATTAAGAAGGACTTGCTCTATCAAATAAATCCAGGACACTGTCATGGATGGACGGGGTCATGAGTGAACAAAGAAAGCAGGGTATTAAAGAAACAGCCTGAATAAGATGTGGTGTCTTGCGTGAGAATGAAATGTATGAAATAATCTAGGTCTCCAAAATGCAAACCGTTCACTCAGAGTCGACCTGATCTAGTGATGGCAATACAATCCCGCCACATACACACGCGCGCACGCACAAAAACATACACGCACGCACGCGAGCAGCGGGTATGGTGCTTCTGCTATATATTTAGAGATAAAGTCCAAAGAAGAATCTGCAATGTTATCGGTCCTGAGCTGGCATCTCGGCTACACTCACTTTCCCCCATGTATCGTCTCTGTGGCTTTTTCTGTAAATACGTTCATCGTAATTGTTCTGATGAACGTTCTCTCTATGGTAACGAGACTTTATGTATTTAAGCTAGATTGGCGGTAAGGTCTCATTTTACAATTGAAATGGCTATTTGTAACCCGCAAGTTCTATGCAAACAGTTTCTTCTGTCGCACTTCACGCTTCTTCTGGCTTCATGCTATCCAGTCAACTTTGATCTTCAAAAATTTAAATGCACAATTTCTCGTTAGCTTCTGTCTTCTTAATTCCTCTTCGTTTATTGTTCTCTCTCCTTCATGTATTTCTTATTGCCATATTCCTTCAATCTTAGCAACCCTTCCGTCTTAGTAGCTTGATTACCTTGCTTGGGTTGAAATGATTAATATATATACGTGCATACATAAATACACACACACATGCACACACACACAAACACACACACACACACACACATATATATATATATATATATATATATATATATATATATATCACACTCTCATACTTACACTCTCTCTAAATTCTTTTTTATTTCCGGAGTTGTTTTTTTCTGTTTTCCTTTTGAATTTGTAGGTCTGATGAATTGGATCGTATTTACGATTCCAATGGAATAAATTATGACCATGGAATATTATTAATATTATCTATCTATCTATCTATCTATCTATCTATCTATCTCTCTCTCTCTCTCTCTCTCTCTCTCTCTATATATATATATATATATATATATATATATATATATATATACTTAGGAAAATACTTAGGACAGTGCTGTCGCATTGAGGAAACTTACTGTCAGCCAGTCTCCTCTGTAAACCAACAGTTAATATTGGTGTCAATACGCAGTGAGTAATAATAATGATACATGAAATTCAAATTATTATCATTATTATTATTATTATTATTATTATTATTATTATTATTATTAATAATAATAATAATAATAATAATAATAATAATAATAATAATAATGGGATTGTTAAATTCAACCAAAAGCGTTACCATGAATGTGCTTCATGCCCAGAACAAAATTGTGTGACGAAAGTGGCTGAAACTCAGCACGTATACTGATCTCAGTACTGACGTGGTACGTGTGTGGGATATGGGTACTAACATAGACCCCATCCTCATTGGTACGTAGAGCTCCATTCGATTGACTTTAAACAGTAAACTGGAAAATGCTTTGAATCAAGGGTCATGTTCCAACATTTCAAAAATTGGCAATAGGTAAGAGGGTAACAAATGAAAAGATTTAAAAGTGAGGTTTTCCATTTCACTGAAGCAGACATTAAACACATGAGAGCATTATCACCTCCTCTATATTCTCATTCCTTCTGACTTCCTTTTCTTTTTCTTACTGAAACCAAACAACGTCTCGGAAATATCTTTTCTGCCTTTCCTCGTGATCAAAACGGAATAGTCCATTATATATTGGGCATTGGCAAGGCGTAATGTACGTGCTAAATAACGAAGGAACATGCATAATTATATGATACTATTACTACTACACATAATAATAACAACAGAAGAAGAAGATTACTGGTGTACTAGAAGAATCGGCCTTCTGCCACATCTGACCGCGTGGAGCGGTTGGTAGACATCCTGCAGTTGGAGATTCATTGTGGAATTCACTTGACTCAATTCTAGCAGTTGAGTATTTCTTCGACGCGCCGCTGGCGAATCTTCTATGTGTTGTTCTTGTCCTTAATATTATCGTTCATTACCAACCTTCGTGTGATTATTCTATTCAGTAACCTTCTTTATGATGCAACAATTTGATTGCCGTAAAAAAAGAAAGAAAGGAGACATGATATTTTGTAGAAAGGAAACGGAAAAAATTTTAAGAATTTTTTTTTTTTAAATAGATAATATTAGGTTGGTGCAAAAATAATGACGTAATAATGTCGTTTTTGACGTTACGTCAAAAAACGACATTATTACGTCATTATTTTTGCACCAACCTAATAATTGGATTCATTTTCATAGTGGCAAAGAAGATCGATATTATATGAATTAGAGATTTGAGAAAGATCAAGACTAGCGTGTGTGATAAAATAAGGAGAATGTTGGAGATTTCAAGACAACTGATTTGGTGTGAAAATGCAGTTGCATTAAATGCTATTTCTACTACTACTACGGCTACAAGCAAGTCTGTAAAGCTGTTAGGACACAAGGGGTTACTGGGTGTGGAAGAATTAGGAACAGAAACATTACTAATGAATGGAATGAGAAAAGAGTAATCAAGGAGACAGGAAATAAAGATTGACATTGCATTTATATTTTTGGAGATTAAAATTGGCTACTACTACTACTACTACTACTAACAATAATAATAATATTACTACTACTACTACTACTACTACTACTACTACTAATAATAATAATAATAATAATAAGAAGAAGAAGAAGAAGAAGAAGAAGAAGAAGAAGAAGATGAAGAAGAATCAATGTAGAGAAAATTCGGGGCCAAGTAACCACTTAATAACGGGGTGTGGCCGACTGGCACCAATAGAGTACTAGCAGCAATATTTCAGGGCTGCTGCTCAATACATATATTGATCAATATGTCGCGCATTCAAGCTCACTCTCAAAGAGAATTGCTGGAACCTTAAGTTGCCACTAATTTTACAGACTAAATCCTCTGGGATTTCAGCGTTCAAACTGATAAGCAAATCCAGACAAATCGACCAGACATAATTGTAAAAAAATCATGTTAAAAACTCATGTTTCCTGATAGATATTGCAGCCCCAGCCGACAAAACACCCATCTTTGAATACGTTTGATAAACTACGTAAATATAAGGACCTCGAGATGAAAGGAAAAAAAATCATGAGTGACATCTCATGACGACATCAACTATGGTTGAGATTTCAAGAATTATATCATAAAGAGCAAATGCATGGAACAAATTTTTGGAAACCCTAAAATGTATGAATTTAAGACAATCATATTTATTTCTTGTATATTATGAAGATATTTCTCTCAGCAGTGAGCACAATTACATATTTTTTCTCCATGATTCCATGCCACCTGAGGTGTTTTAATCGTGTAACATCAATAAATTGTCCTCTCTTGAAGTCTGTAGTTGAGACTTATGAACAACTCATGCAACATAAACCAAAAGCAAAACAGCAACAACAGCAGCAATAATAATAATAATAATAATAATAATAATAATAATAATGATAATAATAATAATCTTGCGGAAGAAGAAAGAAGAGACAATATTTTTGTCAACAAAGGTGATGTCTGGTTTGGTGGCCTCAAAGACGCGTTCTGTTTTGATTTCAACAACAGACGTTTGCCCCATTTGCAAGGTAATACGCTGTTTTTGTCAATTTCTGTCACCATCTCTCAATATTTCTGAGATATGATATTATGTACACCATTTACATTATTCGGACTATTGCCCTCATCTTTGTCGACATTATTTATTACAACGTTTCGGTTAAAGGGCTCAGTTCGACATTCCAACCACCTGAAGAAGGCCGGAGCGAATATGACGACAAAGATGAGGACAATAGTCAGAATAATATAAATAGGGCTGTGAATAATATAAATAGGGCTGTCACCATATTGCTTAGCTGTGATACATGTTCACGTTACACCTTCATCAAATTAGATGTCGTGATGAGTATATTGGGCATCGTGTATTTGTATCGCAGTGCCACTTTGCGTGCTGCCCATTTACGCAATAATAATAATAATAATAATAATAATAATAATAATAATAATAAAAAGAAGAAGAAAAAGAGACAAGAAAATATTATTAGTCAAAAACAAGACAACTCATACTATGGAATTCTGAAAATTCCTCGGCCTTACCACCATCTCAAAGTCTAATCAAATGATGATGGTGGGGGAGTCGCAAGGCCCCATTAGTCGAGATGATAATTTTCAGTACAGCCTTATAAATCTGTATAATTATCACAATTAGCACAATTAAAAAAATAACAATAAAAACAATATAAAATAGGAAAGCAATTGTCACCGAGACTGCCACCATTCGCTTTAGAAAAATGAACGAACATTATTATTAAATTCGGATTAATATTTTTTCTAGAATATGAAATGCGAATAAAAAAAACTGTGTCAATGAAGAGGTCATTGGGAAAAAATGAAGACTTTTAAAGAAAAATAAACCCACAGAAAAAAACGCAAAGCCAATCAAAATATAATGGACGAAAGACAGAACGTTGTGTTATCTGAGATCTAGACAAAAAAGAAAAAAAAAACTATTTTATTCCTATAGTGAATTTATAAATGCTACATTATTTACATTATTCGGACTATTGTCCTCATCTTTGTCGCCATATAGTCCGAATAATGTAAATAATGTACATAATACCTCATCTCAGAAATATAGATATAGATTATAAATGCTACGCTTATATTCATCTTTTATCTGCCATATTCCTTCATGGGCGATCATGGCTCTCCACAATTTCCTCTCCTTTGTAGCTCTTAATAATTTTTATCTTTTTGCTATCTCCCCTAATCCCTGTTCTGCCAAGCATTTTCACAAGCTCATTAGGTAAGATATGCATTAATTTCCTCTGTCCCTTTTGCCTTTAATATGTCCTATGAGAGTAAAAATTTCTAAACACTCTTTCCTCGTCATGTGCTCTAAAAATTTCAACTACCTCTTTCTAGTGCTAGGTATTACAATTGTAATTTTTGTTTCTATTTTCTCTAAGACATCGCCGTTGTTCACGTGTTTAGTCTCTGGGATACTCAGCATCCTTCTGCAGAACTACATTTCTGTTACCTCATTGTTGTGTTCGACGATGTTACTGGTTTCCGTTCTTCTGACGCATAATAGTCTCTATCAACACAGGACAATTTCTTATATTTGTTTCACTATACGAGAGAGACAGATGTGATAGCATTGATTATAGGACGTAACGATCGAATAATCTTCAGGAGAATGCATGCCTACTGGTTGGGATAGCATTTCCCCACGGGCGGACTAGCCTCTCTAAGGAGTCTGTTTGTGGAGTGTTGACACTTCATAATTATTGCAGTCCCCTGACAACTTTGCACCGTTTTGGTCATACATCCAGAACTTGAACAAATGCAAGTCATCTTTCCTAGTTTCGCACCCATGGGTTTTCTGCCGAGTAATTTTCTATCCTGGGCGATCTTCACTATTCTGTAACACTCAAGCCTCTTCTTCATCTGTAATGAGATCATCCAGCATTCACTGGTGGACTGATATTATATAACAGTTCAGTCATATTAACAGTTCTTTGTTTCTAACAATATTTTCCTGTTTTCGAAGTCATCATTCGCTATTCCAATGCATCCTCGAATTTCGGTAACTGAGATAATTCTTGGAGATTTAATTATCACTTAATCCGCAAGCGATTTCTGTTTGAAAATTCAGGGTTGAAGAATCTGTTTATCTAAAAATGAATTACAATTTGTGATATTAAATAATAGGTAGTAATCATGAGGTGTGCCTGATTAACCTAGAAAACCTTTGTTCCATTCAAACTTTTCCATTTATATAATTATAGAATACGTGCACTTGCATCTGCCTCAATAATTGGTGCTACTGGACTGAAGAAATAAAAATATCGAACTAAAAATAAATCCATTGATTCTTAAGAAAGTGCCTTAAGTTTCAGTTACGAAGTCGAGCAGATAATCAAGAGAGTGTGCATTCTTTAAAAAGGTAAATACAGAATCTTACGCGGTTGAAAGCCTGTTGGATCAAACAGTGGTTTCTCCTACAAAGGGGGACGTTCATTCGAACACTGTTGAAAAGCACATTTTATTTATTAAATTTTCATGAGTGCGCAGGCCGCCAGACGTAATACACACTGTTTAGAATAATAAAAAAACATGTCGTCTATTTCAAACACTGACCTCCGTGCGAATCCCGTTCCCTCTATCTCTCTAGTACAATGAGAGGGTGCGGCCACGGGCATCTGTTCCCCAGGGCTGGGTATCACACTGTGTGATTTTCCTCAGTTGCACATCTGTCCTCCGACGGAGCCGCAAGTGAATCACACTCTGCCCGAAGACAGAGACGCAACTAAGAGATGACAAAACTTTACCCAGCATGTGCCATGTAATTGTAATTGTAATAATCCGAAACACGTAATGTATATAATCTTTATACACGTACATTATATATGTTCCAAAGGTTGTCACAGGTGGGGGTGATAACGGAGACAAGCACCCACTGACTATAAAATGAGTTCGTGCCTCTGTCTACTAAGTTCAGCTCCAATCCAATCTGGTTGAAGGCGGAATACTGGCACCTCATAACCAGCTGATTCGGGTAGGAGGAGCTCGACAAACCAGAAAAGCAATCTATCTTGAAAAGAAAATCCCTGGTTTTATATCTTCGCTGCCTTACAATCACATCCATATACGGAAAAGACTATGGAAGCATATCCAGACAGAAAAACCGGGGTGGTGTCCCGAAGGCGATTGGCTATGCCTATCAACCAACCAGCGCTACGAGCATACACTTTCAGGTACTCTGGCTGAAGAGCGTGAAGTAGACGAAGAAGATGCTGGAGCGACTCAGTAGCAGACACTCTCAGAGCCCACGAGATATCTCTCCTCCAGGCTCCTGACAGACGACTGTGTCTCCCCGTGTCGCCTAACAGCACAAGTGGAAGTAAAAATTAACTAAACCCTGAGGCTAAGCTGTAATGCCACCATATAGCATTGCCCAGTCTGTGGAGAGGTCATGCAAGTTTCACCACCAAAGGGCTGAATTTTAACCAGACAGCGCGCTGCCTTTATCTTGCGAGATAAACGGATGCCTAGGAATATTAGCCATTTCCCTAAAAACGAAAAACTTGGCATTTATTCACCGAGCAGCCTGTATTTTTTTCGGTTGAAATTTATCAAATTTTTCTATTCGAAAAGATTTTTTCTGGAAATAAGGTTTTTTAAGTCCAATAGCTGTTATCGATTTTTTTAGAACTAACGGCGTTTGCCTTTTAAAGCTTTTGTGCGAAATGTAAACATCTTGATTATGCCATTATTTTCTCTTCGGGTGACATGAGCTGTCTATTTATATTGTTGGTGTTGTTGATCATCGTCATGGTTTCTGTTATTTGGTATATACATTATCATATAAATAATCGAAAAAATAATAACTCGTCATCCCAGAAATTTGGCTACAAGCAACATCTTCTCCGAAATCTAGAATAAAAAAACATGGTGAAAGATGAAGGTTAAAATACTGACTAATCGTTGGCGTGCGTGTGACCATGCCAAAAAAAAAATTCAAGCGGTGTATCTGTGGTCTACTAGAATACCAATAAAGATAGTGAAGTTTGAAGAAACTTACTGCCAGCCTCAACAAAATGGTGTGAACATGCAGTAGCATTAAATATTTAAAAGTGATAATTTATAATGCAACAGACGATAAGATATTTAATAAAACACAGTTAATATAAACAAACACCGGTTCTTCTATTATTTATCAGTTCTTTGAATGTAAGCGCAGTGCTAGACTGGCGACGGTGTCTCATCAATTTACAGTTGAGCTGACTAGATGTAACCCTAAATTCTAGGCTAATAGTTTCTTTTCTCGCACTTCTCGCTTGTGGAACTCCCTCCCGGATCTTAACCTGGAAAACTTTAAATGAACTGTCAATCGCTATCGACTGTACTCCTGATTACTCTTCCTCTGTTAATCGCTTTTTAGCAATGTTCTTGCTTCTAATTCTTCAACATCCAATTACCCTTTGCGTCTCGGTGGTTTTCTCGCCTTGCTTGGGGTGAACTCGATTAAAAAAGAAAAGAAAAAAGAAATTCAGTTAAAAAAAAATGAGAAAAAAAAGGAAAAATAATTCATATTTAAGATATCCATTATTATTATTTCATTTTATTTTGTTCCCTTGTCTTCCTGTTACCAGTGATGTGTGGGTAGCGTCAGTGCTATCGGCGCCCAAAGTTGACTCTCTGAGCCGAGTACAAATTCCAGTTGAGTTAGTTGCATTCACTTTCGCGCTTGAGAAAGGCATGATTCCATCTCTGGTTAAATAGTTGGATAGACTAGCCTCACTTGTTTTCGATGTCAGCCTGTCATAGAGAAGGATTACTCTGAATTCAAAATCGTGGAAAAGCCAACAGAAAAAACCCCCCAAAAAAACCCTTCAGTTTTTTCCTGATAAATCATAATTTACAGATAATAAATAAAATGAAGCTGTGAAGAGCCATAACCGTCTTCTTAGAGATGGGACATTAAGTCTAATAATAGAAATCATTGAAGTAAGGAGACAATGTGTTAAACTGAAGTAGTGGAAAGCCATGATCACCAATGTCCTGAAGGGTCATGGCAGATAATTCTTTTCAAAAACATATCATCGTGCATTTAGTCACGTCAGTCAAAACAAAATTCAATTTCGCGCCTGTGACTTTTTTAGACAGCTATTATTGATAAGTGCAGATGTAGAGGGAAAACAGGTTATATAATATTTAATAGGATTTGTTGACCAGTGAAAACACTAAACTACATAGTTCTTGAAGCCTCATTCAAATCGCCCTAAAATAACCAACAATGAAATAAAAAATTGTATTCCTCCCTCAATAGTTAACACAATCTGTCTACAGCCTAAATGTCAGGAAAAGCAAATTATATCTATTTCAACAGTCAGTAAGTCATTCCTACTACCAACCTACAATCTCCAGAAATGAGAAGCCTTCTATTCTATAAGAATGAACTATTCTACAAGCACTCATTCTGAATGTGTCTTATGGCTGTATCATGGTGAAACAACATTTCACGCCTGATCACCGACGTTAAACTATATTGAATCAGGTCAGTACCTAGATGGGAATACCATGTGCTGTAAGCTTGGATGTGTGAGTGGTGTAATGGATAATGGCTTAGAATTGGAAATTGGAGAGCTGAGTTCTACTTACAGTTGGGTTTGTTATATTCACTTACATGCAAATATCTTTGGGAAATTTATGAGTCCACTGCTTTTCCCCCAGGTATGGGTTAATTAATAGAACTTGTATCAGAAAATCATTATTATCTCAACAAAATTATTACAACCCAAGAATATATTCCAGTATTTAAATAATCTGCAAAAGGATAAGCTGTAAAGAACAAAATGATCAATCATTTTGAATGTTGCATTTTGTCATTGATATAAACACACTTGCTTTATATCAAGGCTTTTTCTTTTTCTTAATTAAAAATCTTGTTTTTTTGTTATGGGTGTTAATTGCTTCAGAAAATAATATGTCTATAAACATTCATACAAGATCACAAAAAACAATACAAGTACAAATGAAATGTTCTTCTATGTGCTGTGTTCATTCTGAACATTAGTGATCATGGTTCTCCACAATTTCCTGTTTTTGTAGCTCTTAATTGATTTCGTCTTTTTTCCATGTGCTCTGCCATGCACTCACTCAAGTTCACCAGGCAGGTTATACATTGTTTTCCTCTATCCCTCTTGCATTCAATATGTCTTGAGTGTATCACATTTCCCAAGCCCTCTTTCCTCATTATGTCATTCCATCATTTATGCATACATATATTTTTTGAAGATAGCGTTTTATCTGGTATTATTTCTTATTACTATAAACCGTATTTTATTGGGTCTACATGTTTGAGTTGTTATCCGTATTTTTTTCTTAAACAGTCAGCTTAGTAGAAACAAGTCTAGATTGAGAAATTCTACTAAATAAAAATTGCGTCTCCGAAAGGATTCAAGCCTATATCACATTTTTCCATCCAAGGAAATGTTTATTTAAGTAAAAGTGAGCTACTACCAGTTTCATTGGAGAGGATATGGTTTTTAATTCTTTTTATCAATTTCAACCCAAGCAAGGCAGTAAAGCCACTAGGACACAAGGGGTTACTGGGTATGGAAGAATTAGTTAAAAGAAGAAGAGCAGGATGAGAAAAGAGTAATCAGGAGATAACGACTGATATTGCATTTATATTTTTGGAGATTGAAATTGGCTGAAAAGCATAGAGCTGAAAGGGAGATATACAATTGGGTAATGTGAGAAAAGAAACTGTTAGCATAGAATTTATGGCTATATTTAGCCAGCTCAACTCTAAACTGATGAGATCTCATCACCAGTCTATGACTGTGCTTAAATTCAAAAAGGCTAGCTACCATAATGAAGTACTCCTCTAAACAATTACCATGAAAGTATTCATTGAAAAGACATAAAGATGCAAACTTACGCCAAGGGAAAAATGATTGAAGCCAAACCCCCAGATCAGGTCTGGTAATGTTGCTGATTCTTCTTTGGATTTTATCAAAGAGCTCAAGGGAAAATAGCAGAGGCACCGTACCATATGTAACAGCAATATTCTAAGCATGGACGAATGGTAGACAGTGAACCAAATTTCTTAGCAGCTGACCTAGCAATGGATACAATATAGTCTTTCTACTTCATGTCAATTGAGAACATTAATTACTTATTTAAGGAAAATACAGCTCCAGTTAGAACTTCAACAAATCTGCTACTTTCAGTTTGTACTTGAAACTTTCACAATACTAATTTTTTGAAGGGATTTTTGGACATTATTTGTTATTACTTATAAAACAGACTACTTAATCTAGGCTTGTTCTTATTAATTTCACTGTTTAGGAAAATTTTAAAAAAATGGGATAGCAACTCAAATACTCAACTACTAAAAATAATGTTTATGGTAACATTCTCACACACAAATATATATAAATAATTATAATAATACTACCAATTAATATATGTACAATTATATAATTCAAAGAAAACAGAATTTCTACCAACAGATTTCTCGATAGTTGACAAGACCAAAAATTATAGTTGAACACAATACATATTGGATATAACTTTAGATGATAATTTTAATAATCTTTAAAAAAATTAATGTATTTACCTCCCTTAGTTATAAAAAAAATGCAGAAAAACTTAATAGCTTAATTAATTACATATAAATAAGTCTTTTAATGTTATAATTTTAGCTTGATATACATTCAAAGTAAATAACATTCTTATAATGCTAACAATAACAATAATAATGTATAATAAAATAAAAAGAAGAATTGACAATGTTATTGGTCCTGACCTGACATCTCAGCTTCAGTCAGTTTTCCACTGCCTAACATAGCTTCCCTGTGCTTTTTTTATAAATACTTTCATGGGGATTGTACTGATGAACTTCCTTCTCTGGTACTTTATGAATTTAAGCTCAGTACTAGATTGGCGGCAATGTTTCATCATTTTATATTGGAAATGGCTAGACGTAAGTTGTAGAGAAATGCCATGCTAACAGTTTCTTTTACTGCACTTTTCACTTGTGGAACGCCCTTTCCAGTTAACTTTAATCTTCAAAAAATTAAATGCAATGTCAATCGTTATTTTCTGTTTTCTTAATTCCTGTTCTTTTATGGTTCTTGCTCCTTCATAGAGTTTATATGATATCCTCATGCACTAAGTAACCCCTTGCATCTTAGTAACTTTATTGCCTTACTTGTGATGGAAGGATTAAAATATATATATATATGTGATTTAAATAATTTTATATTAGGTTGGTGCAAAAATAATGTCGGTTTTTGACATATTTTTTAACATTATTTTTGCACCAACCTAATACAAAATAGAAAATTAAGTATTTCTATTATTAAATAGATAAATGATAACCTTGAATATTTGTTTTGTTTTGTTTACATTTATATTGATGTGCAAGTGTTTTTATACATATATATATATATATATATATATATATATATATATATATATATATATATATATATATATATATATATTAAGACATTTATATGGTTATACATTCTTTTTATAGATACAATTATTTAAGTAAATGCTCTGTTTATAATAAACAGAATTAACAACATTTACCGGCCTGAATGTCTGAGAAATTTTCATAGAAAACATTCGTCCTCCAACAGGAGTTAAACCTGTATCTTATACGGAACCATCATACAGCCTGATGTGCTTTTACTGATGAGCCAGAGAGGATCGTTCAGTTAGCAAGGTTGATTTTACT
>OZ010593.1:17587381-17599881 GCA_963932145.1 Acanthosepion lycidas | reverse complement strand
TTCAGTTGTATAGATATTAGTTTTTAAACCTGGGTTTCATGCTATTGCAATCATCAGACAAGCTGTGTTTTTTTTTTAAATTGATCTATACATGCTTATTTGCGTTTGATTATTTGTGTGTGTTGGAGGAGGGGAATTTTCTTCTGTATTTGCTTGGGATGACACTCTCACACACATAGACACACATACATACAGGTGTATGCATTTTAGTTTGGACAATCACACCCATGTAATTAATCTAAGATTAAGTGTATATACACATACATGTGTCGTAGCATATATATATATATATATATATATATATATATATACACAATTGTCATTTTATTTTGGTGTCAAGACCTTAGCCTTACATATGTAGCGATGATCTCTTAACAAGGAACAGGTGGAGATGTTCTTGATGTTTTTCATATTGTCAGTGCTGTCAGATAAGTTCACATTTCTTCACACATACATACATATATAAAGATGCATACCCACATACTTTGGTTTGGTTCTCCACTACCACATTTATTAAGCTGCGTTCTGTTTATGGACATGATGATGATGATGTTTGCATTTTTAGCAACGCTAACTGCTGGTGTATTATTGATGATTATGATTATTTTAATTGTAATAATAACTGTGATATTACTCTTGATATATTAACATATATATATATATATATATATATATATATATATATATATATATAAAGAGAGAGAGATTTAATTAATTTAATATTCAGGAAGTATCAAGCATAAATAAGAAAAGTGAAGACAAAAGAAGGAGAGTGAAACAGTTACTACTAAATTAGTATATTAGTATATATAAATAAAATATAAATTAGTATCTATACTAAATTAATAGATACTTTGAGCAATAAAATACAGGAAGTTGAGGAGCACAATGACCGCTCATGTTCTGAAGACTCATGGTACATAAACGATGAAAGAGAAGGTTTTTGTTCCAAAGTTGGGATCTCACTGATAGATCGTCTCCCACAATAGTCGATAAGCAGCTATGTTATCTAAAGAAATAAGTTGGACTGAATCTAAATGTTTGAACATTAAAAGAAAAATAAAGTAATCAATTGTGATACTAAAATAATTATTTACAATTAATTAAATGCTAATTATTTATGTCTATATGTGGTTCTTCAGGTTGGAGAAGTAAAATAATTTTATAGTGTTATAAAAGCCTACTAGCAATGGGCACCACAGCCCCAGCATCTTGTGTGGTGAGAATGTGGTCCAATACTCCTTTGAGAATGTGGTCCAATACTCCCTTGAGAATGTGGTCCAATACTCCTTTGAGAATGTGTTCCAATACTCCCTTGAGAATGTGGTCCAATACTCCCTTGAGAATGTGTTCCAATACTCCCTTGAGAATGTGGTCCAATACTCCCTTGAGAATGTGGTCCAATACTCCCTTGAGAATGGGGTCCAATACTCCTTTGAGAACGTGGTCCAATACTCCCTTGGGAATGTGGTCCAATACTCCTTTCAGAATGTGGTCCAATACTCCCTTGAGAATGTGGTCCAATACTCCCTTGAGAATGTGGTCCAATACTCCCTTGAGAATGGGGTCCAATACTCCTTTGAGAATGTGGTCCAATACTCCCTTGGGAATGTGGTCCAATACTCCTTTCAGAATGGGGTCCAATACTCCCTTGAGAATGTGGTCCAATACTCCCTTGAGAATGGGGTCCAATACTCCTTTGAGAATGTACATGGTTATCAACAAACAATAAAACAACAGTAACAAAATTGATTAGTTATGATTAACAATCTGGTCAAATAACAAAACTTGAAATTGATAATTATGTTAAGTGTCACTCAAAAGACGTTTTTTCTATAATACTCCTTGAAATTATTTTACTGAACAATATTAACTTCATACAATATTATAAAAATATATAGTTTGTATATCACTTCTCTTTTATATGGATTTATTGTTTTTTAGTAATAAATTATTATAAGTCTATAATTTTTATTTCATTCTTAATATTCATTCCAGAATAATTTTTCAAAAAATATTTGAATATTAATAATATTTTAGTTTTAACTATTTACACATATTTACATTGTTTATACTATTGTCCTCATCTTTATTGGCATATTCACGTTGTTTCAGCTGTTGTACCCTCTGGCCTTAAACAGGTGATATCTATTGGAATATTGAACTGAGCCCTTTATTTAGTCCACAGAGATAGATTGTTCTAATTCCACATGCCATGCCTTATGCTGTTCGTTAATTCTCCTTGATAACTGAACTCTCCAAGTTTTTTGTTCTTTTTGCTGTGGCTAGGAATTGAACTCACAACTCTTTGAGTCAAGTCACTTTTTGGACCAATCAACCAATCTACTCCTGCGGACTAAATAAATGGTTTGGTTCAAAAATCCAACAGACATTGCAAGAAGAAAGCTGAGGTGTACATTGGTTGAAATGTCATGAATATGGCAATAAAGATAAGAACAGCAGTCTGAATGTTGTCAGTTAGTTATGCACCATATGTGATACACGCTTAGGTGATCATGTATCTTTTGATACATGACTGACGAGGCAAATTTTTTTCCCACAGTAGGTTGTCATTTCTTTCTGCAGTAGACCAGTTGCCATCCAAAGCTATAGAACCCAGTCTGTCCTGCTAGTTCCCCATAGCTTAGGGGAGAGGAAGAGGGTTCATACCTTTCCCAAGGGTTTTAGCATGTAAGTGAATGTAATGGATTTTACTGGAATTTGAATTTGGCTCTCTAAGTTACAATGCCTCATGTCAGAAATCTAGACAGATCCTGAAGAAGGCCAGAGTGTCCAGCAGCTGAAATGTCATGAATATTGCAATAAAGATGGCAGTAAAGATGAACAATCCGAACTATGTAAAGAGTGTAAATAATAATAATTTTTATTGGAAACTTACCACGAACAAATAAAATTTACTTTCATTTAGTCTACTAACTGCTATAAATATTTTAATGTCATTATTGAACAAAAACAATATATGCTTTGTTGGGTGGATGAAAACTGAAATGTTACTGATGGAAGAAAATTGAGAAAAAGCTGTCAGTCTTGTCTGAAAGAGTTTTACATGTTTACCTTATTTACATGTGAGCTGTTATCCTCATTTTTGTTGTTATTATCACAACATTTTTGCATCTGACCTTCATTAGGTGCTTTCTCGATAAGTCAGTTCGAAATTCTCTGAGGGTTGCCCAGATCAACAAAATCCTGATGAAGGTCAGAGTATTGTGATAATAACAGCAAAGATTATGATAATAGTCCAAACGTAAATAATGATAACTCCTCATTCTATAGGTTGGTTGGGTGATTTTGTAATATGTCAGCTCTTCCTGGCTTATTTAAAGACAAATTTTATATGGGCCACCCAGTGAGGAACAAACATACTGCTCAGAAGCTATGGTCAACCAGACAATCTTAACTAATGATGACCTATTAATCTATGTTGATTGATTTTACAATATGCCAACCCTTGTTTGATTATTTAAATTGAATTTTGTATGGGCCACTCAGTGAGGATCATATTTGATACTTAGTGATAATGTTCAATGCTTTACACTGAGCTGATCTCTCGGCAGAATATTTCATTTTCTTGAATAAATAGAACACCTCTGTGAATAAAGTTTTAGGAAGAAATATCTCTAATTAACTATTCTTGAGGCAAATTTGTGAAAAATTCTTTTTAAATAATAAAAATTAATTTTTTTATATTTACAGTTTGATAAAATGCAAGAGAAAATTGTAAATAAAATAGCAACACTATATAAAAAAACACCTTCAACAAACATTTTTTCTTTTTTTTTCCAAAAATAAAATGAAAACTTTCTTTCAACAGACAATAAATTTTTTTAAATTGTTCAAATAACTATGCAGATTGGAAAAAATATTAAATTTTGTAAGGAACAAACAAACATTTAAGAACAAACAAAAAAAATGAATTAACAATCTGGATGCATCTGTACATTAGATTTGATTATCACATGAAAGAGTGCTTATGAAGTCCACAATATATATATATATATATATATATATATATATATATATATATATATATATATATATATATATATATATATATTTGTGTATTTTGGCAGCAATCTTTCTTTCATGCACATTTCATTGAATACGACAGACAAAGTGCATTGATTTAGTTTTTAAACAATTTCTCATGTGTTCTAATAATTTTTTCTTTTCAGATGATAAATTATATAAAAACTGTCTGAATGTTTGTTTTTTTTTTCCCGAGTGCTTTCTGCTATACATTTAACCATTTTCAAGGATGAACTATTTTAACTGTTGAATAAGAAATAGTTTGTTGCATGTATAAATTTATATAATGTTTTCATTTCTTTTTCTTCAAAACACAGTCAAGATATTGTGTCCATGTTCATAGTTGATATTATTGTGTGTTGTTTTTTTAGCTTTTTTTTAATAAGGCTTCCATTATTTTTATCCTTTTTTTGCATGTAGATGATGCTATTATATTTATGTTGTTAACAAGTATATTACAAATAGGGTCCTGTAGGTTTCCATAATTATTTAAATGAGATCTACTTGAACTATGGTAGAAAGGTGTAGAGTGAGTCTTCATGCCAAACTGTTTTTATATAATTTATCATCTGAAAAGAAAAAAATTATTAGAAGACACGAGAAATTGTATAAAAACCAAATCAAAGCACCTTGTCTGTCATATTCAATGAAGTGTGCATATATATATATATATATATATATATATATATATATATATATATATATATATATTGATACATATATGAAACTGTGGTATATTTAAAATGTTGTAATATGATAACAATTTTAAAATATGATAACAATGTTAAAATAGAAAAGGTCAAAATACAAGAGAGTAGCTAAAGTAGACACTATGGAAATAAATATAAAAATGACAACTACATAATATGTGAAAGAAGCAAATTAGCTCTGAAAGAATACAAGAGCACACATGATTGGGTGGGAATTGTGAGTCAGTAGGAACTGTGCAAGTGAATAACAATATATACATAGTGCTGTATTAACCTTATAGAATAAGTAACAAATGCTATGGCCACATATTTTTGGATGGCACTGCATGAAATACTTTCAAAGTGTCTGCTGAAATCAGCTTCTTAGGGTCTGCCAATGTTAATGCTGACATGTCAGGCAAGCTACATCTTTAAGAATTCATCATTTCAAATAGCATCCTAACGAGGTTATTAAATCCTTATATTTTTTCTTGGTTTGTTTCTCAGCACGGTTGGGGCTATAAGAAGTAAAACATTTACCAGTTTTATAAGTTCTATCACTATGTTATTAAATAATTCATGTATAATTGTTTTTTTAATTTAGTGTCCCTTTACAACATGCTAAAGGTCCAGCACTAGCATTCTCCTGCTCTGAATATAGATAGACAGTAATAGTAATGTTGAAATTAACAGTTTTCGTACAAGAAATATTTAGCATTAACTGACCGAACAGTTAGTCTTCGTGAAATTTATATTTTTATTAAAAGATTTTTTCAGAAAAATAAACTTCTCAGATTGAGTAACAGTTATTATGCTTTCAAGAACTGCTGGGAATTTCCTTCCTAACCTTTTGTTTAAGATTGTGTGGAACAATGATACCATTGTTTTCTCTTCTAGTTACATTTGATATTATAGTATTGGTTATTGTCAAAGAGAAATTGTTGCATTATTTGAAAGTTAAATTTCTTACAAATGGAGTGAAGAACGCTGGGTTAAACAGTTCCAGCAGTCATGCACTAACACAGAGTTCCTCCCTCCACTTGTAAGAAATTTAACTTTCAGATAACACAACAATTTGTCTTTGACAATAATGAATACTACAATATTTATTTTGTAATAAACAATACCCTGATGATGACATTGATATGTCGAAACTACTTGTAAATAAAAGAATTATGTATTAAGATGGCAATTGTCTCCAATCCTTCAAGAATGACTCCAAAAATCTTATCCACAAGTATGAAAGTATATTTTCAAAAATAAGTAGCCAGAACATGTCTAAACTATTCAAAAAAACATGTCTTAATATATATATATATATATATATATATATATATATATATATATAATTATTTATTTACAAATTATAACATAAATATGTTAGAAAATCACTACAAAAATAGCCATTTTGTTTCAACACCTCTGGTGTCTTATCAAGTGATGATGTTGAATATAGATTGTAGAATAAAGGTTTTAAAAGGTTAAAATTAATTAACCACCCCTTGTAAGGGGAAATGCTATTACATGAGCTGGAATGGCCAATCAAAATGCAAGTATATGATAATTCAAAAAACTTGCTTAATAAGGTGATATTGCTTAAATAATCTGCTTGTATCATTAATAATAACAAATATGATTGTAAGCTACAAATTCCACATACATATGCAATACATACATATATATTTGTATAAAAAAAAATTCCAAGAGGATAGAATCCAGGTAGAACTCAATGTCCAGGACAGAGTAAGGATATAATAAAAAGGCTTAAACACTAATATACCATGGTCATAATTTATTCCATTGGAATCGTAAATACGATCCAATTCATTAGACCTACAAATTCAAAAAGAAAACAGAAAAAACAACTCCGGGAATAAAAAATCAAATTTAGTGAGAGTGTATGTATGAGAGTGTGGGACGAATGTTAGAGTAAATGAAAACTATAGGGAGGGGTAACAGACGAGAGAAGAACAGGAAGGTCTAAAGATGAAAGGGGGATTAAAATTTAACAGAGAAGTTTTAAAGAGGCAGATTTTATCGCAATTACAATAAGTTCGCCTTTGTAATTTAATTCTGAAGTTGATCTTAGCAAAGGTGGAATTACTTAGGTTAAAAAACTAAGGCGTCTTCCTTATATATATATATATATATATATATATATATATATATATATATATATATATATATATAATAAAAAGGTTTAAACACTAATATTCCATGGTCATAATTTATTCCACTGGAATCGTAAATACAATCCAATTCATCAGACCTACAAATTCAAAAGGAAAACAGAAAAAACAACTACGGAAATAAGAAAGAATTTAGAGAGAGTGTAAGTATGAGAGTGTGGGACGAATGTTAGAGCTAAAGAGAGGGGTAAAAAACGAGAGAAGGTGGAAGATTAAAACTTAACACAGAGAAATTTTAGGGAGGTGAGTGGGAGAGCTTTAAGTGAGAAGAACATGAATGTTGTCGGATGTCCAATACATTAAAGATACATTTTGTGGTGATATGCACACCATAGACGATCTAATCTTAAAGATCAGAATAAGAGGGAGGGAGAGGAAAAGAACAGAAAAAGGGGTGTGGGAGAGAGATGGGGCGATAGGAAACTAAAACTGAAGGGCATTTACTGAAAGGTCCGCTGTGTAATTAAGAAAATTTGACAAAATTAATATCGACTACAGGTTACAAATCAAATGTAAACATATGAAAAATAAATATAATGATTATCTAATCTAGCAAGATATATATATATTTACATATGTATGTGTATATTTACCACTAATATTGTTATTTATATATATATATATATATATATATATATATATATATATATATATATATATATATATGCTTAATAAGGTAATATTGCTTAGATAATCAGCTTGTGATATTAATAATAAGAAATATGATTATAAACTAAAAAAACAACAAGTTTCTTCCCATAAATATATGACAATGCTGTCAGATAAATATATATATATATATTAAAGAATATGATGAAATATTGAAAGATATTGAAATTGAAAACATATAGTATCATAAAGCTACCATTATACCTGTGATAATTGGTGACCTGTTTATGAACCTGTAAGACACAGAAAAACAAATAAAGAAAATCCCTGGAAACCCCTATTTACAATAAATTCAAAATATTGCTTGTAACCTACTTAAGAAATTATTATTGATGTAAAGAAAGTGTTAACTTTCAGCATGTTGCGTATCAGTGAACATGAGATTTTTATAAAGAACATTCCTGTATTTGCTACATTGCCTTACCTGAAGTCTTTGACAACGAACAGGTAAGAGAACGGAAAGCAAAAGAAGAGAATAATTCTTCTATGTGTTATCCCACTGCAGGATATATGTGGTCATGGCACTCCACAACATCTCGTGTGGTGCTTGCATTTTTCACCCTTTGCTAGGGCCCACACCTTCTGTTTTGCAATCCATTCACACAATCTCACCAAGTAAATGGTTCAATGTCTTCCCTATCTTGTTTACCCTGAGAGTTAAATTTTACTGAGTTATTTAAAAATGCCATAACATATTAGATTTTTCGTACTTTTTATTTCTTTATTTTTAGATTAACAGAGGGAAATTCTTCTATTCTTTTTCTATGTGCCATATTTATTGAGGATGTGGGTGATCATGGCTCTCCACAATTTCTTCACCTTTGTAGCCCATAGTAAATTTAGTCATTTCACTATCTCTCCTAATCTCAACTGCCAGCCATTTACACATGTTTGTTTGGTAGGTTATGCATTGTTACTCTTGCTTATATATGCTGTCAGTGTAAAATTTTCTAAACCCTAACACAACCATGCCTTACAAAAGGGATTTACCTATGTAGCCTATTGTTGTATAAGAGTAAGTGTCATTGGCAACACTGTGATTTGAAACGAGATCATCAGTGGGTAACACATGATCATAAAGGAAGTGAATAAATAGGAAGTAGCGTGATGACTATCTGTTCACTGTTCACTCTTCTTGTCTATCCAAAACTGCAATCACATTCACTCACTATTCTATTACTATATAGATTACGATTCTCTTCTGATCATTATACTATTTGGCGATTACTACTTGAACAAGTATTACTAGTGCAGATATTATTAGAAATTGTTACTACTAGTACCGGCATCTATGAAGTCTCAAATTTAATGAGCATTATTGGAAGTGATAAAGAGCTTTTACTTGACATAGTAAAAGAGACAAGCGAAGCCGTCCCAAATCACAAAACCTAGAAATTCCAATTTCCCCTTTCTTTCATTTCAGTTTTCTTTCCGTTACGTATACATGTTCTTTGTGCTTCCATTTTCTCTAAAACTTTGCTGTTGCTCAAATCTTCAGTCCATGGTATTCTCAGTATCCTTCTGTAGAATCACAATTCTGTTGTTTCAAGCCTTGTCTTTATCTGTGATGAAATTGCCTAGCATTCACTGCCATATTGGAGGAGCAATATTACATAACAGATCAGTACTCTTTTCTTTGTTTCTAATGAGATTTTCCTGTATCTTAATACTTTTCTGTACTTTTGGAAGGCATATTTCACTATTCAGATGCCCCTTCAGGTTTTGGTGTTGTATTTTCCATCCAAAAAATTAATAACTAAGCAATGAAATCAAATTTCTTTGGAATTTAACTAAAGTTATACCCACTGGAAATTTCATGAAATTCTGAAATTTTATGACACCCATGTTCTCCTGATGCGACAACATCTTAATTATTTTCATTGGAGGATACCCCAAGTAATCAAAGGGCTAAAGCCAGAGTTATTAAGCACTGCTATGGAGAAATGTTATCAAAAAGAGTGCATCTGTGGGAATTTGAAAATGGAGGATGTTTGCATCAGATAATTGTTCATAACTAAATGAGAATATATTTTCAGTTTCTGAATTTTCATTTTATATGAAACTATTTTTGAATAATTAAAAATATTGAAGTTATTAGATTTTTAAATCCAGAGGTGACTTCTAGCATTCCCTGCAATAATAATAATAATAATAATAATAATAATAATAATAATAATAAAGACAGTACTTGTAACAATTTTATGGGATTTACAATATGGAACAATCAAAGCTAATAGCCCAGACATAGTCCTCAAAGACCAGAATGAGCTTTCTTATTTACATGGCAGTTCCTGCAGACTGTAATGTATCTTTGAAGATTTTAAAAAAAAAATGAACAAAATACAAGGATCTTGAAGTGGAAATCTCAAAATTTGGCACATGAAGACATCAATAATTCTAGTTGTAGTTGGGGCCATGGGTTTGTTTGGAAAAAAGTTCTGATAGAGTCATGCATGGGATTCCTGGCAGTTCATGCCCTAAAGAAATCCCCAAAAATTGTTCTCACAAGAACTGCTCACACCCTACGTAGGTCTTTACCTATATAAAATGAGTTATGCTTTTAGGTTATTTTCATTTTTTTAAATTTATTTTTACTCAAATGTTCAAAAGAAATTGTCATGATACCATTTCTGACCTTAGGTCTCTAGTTGGGACCCAGAAGGAAATGAGTATACAACAGAAGTCAAAGGAAATAATAATAATAATAATAATAATAATAATAATAATAATAATGGTGATGATGATACAACAGAAAACTCCTCAAAATATCCTCATCATCTACATGGTTTTCTGAAGATCATCAACATTATAATTGAAATGGTACTCTCCCTTGTTTGGTATCTCCTGACTTCATAATGCCAATAATGAGGTTTACCATTCCAGTCTCCTTAGTCAAAGCAATATTTAGAGCAGCTCGTCTGAGGTTACAGTGCATTGAAATTAAAGGAATAATCCTAAAATATTCACACTATCAATTTGTTTGTAAGCTAGATAAAAATAAATTTCATTATTTATATTATAGGACCTTGTATAAAATGTTAGTTAACTGACTAAAATCTGTTTTTCTGTATGCTGCCTCCCTACCATGCATATCATCTTCTTCTATATACTGTGACACTTCATGACTAGTGCAATCATGGCTCTTCACAACTTCCTTTGTAGCTCTTAGCAAGATAGGTCTTTTGCTATCTCTCCTAATCACTGTTCTGCTAAACATTTACACAACCTCTTTAGTGAGGTTGTTTGCTTCTTTTCTCTATCTCACTTATCTTCAATATGTCAATTCAATATATATATATATATATATATATATATATATATATGAAGAAATATAGTTTTAAGGTGTGCTATATTTATGGGATAAAGTGCACAATATCAGAGATAGAGCGTATGTAAATATAAATATAAAAGTGAACATTGAAGTCAACACTCAGAGACAACAGGCTGTTTCATGCTCGAAGCAATCGTCAGGCAGACGATTGCCTCCAGCATGAAACAGCCTGTTTGCCTCTAAGTGTTGACTTCAATATTCACTTATATATATATATATATATATATATATATATATATATATATATATATATATTCTATGTGTATTGTCTTTGTTTTGTTCCTATTTTCCTTAAAACTTTCTCCTTTCTAACTTGTTCTGTCCATAGCATTCTCAGCATCCTTCTGTAGAATCAATTCTCTGTTGGCTCAAATCTTCTCTTCATCTATGAGTAGCTTGTCCAGGATTCACTGCCATATAGGTGGGTTGATATTACATAGCAGTTCAGTACTTTTTTCTTTGTTTCTAACAAAAGTTTTCATGTTAATTCTTTGAAGGAAACACAACTTTTACTATCATCCTCAATATTATTATTATCATTATTATTATTATCATTCTTCTTATTATTATTATCATTATTATTATTATTATTATTATTGTTGTTGTTGTTGTTGTTGCATTTTGTGCACATGTTTTATTGTCCAATCCTCTGTTAAATTATCTCCTAGATATTTAAACTTTGGTAATTTTTAGATAATGAAATCTCCAAATTTAGCTTGGATCTTGGGCCTTTCCATTTTGCTAACAACCATAAATTTTCTCTTTAGCTTTGCTTTTCTGTCAAGTATAACAAAAAAAGAAACAAAAGGCTTGGAAGGAAACCCCCTGTCAATATTAAAAAAAGAGCTATAATATACAGTGAACTTGAGAAGCCCAATTTCCTGAGAAAACTGTTTTGAGAATAAGATTTTTAAAATTTCTATCGATAGCAGCACTAACTGTTCAGTCAATTTTTTGTATGTTTTTTTTTTCATTAGTTTTCTATAAGGAAACGTTAGTTCTCAAATTTCATCTTCAGAGGAAACAACAGAAACAACATGCAGGCACTTATTTTTAATAATCTCACCCCAAGCAAGGTGATAATGCCACTAAGATGCGAGGAATTGCTGAGAAAAAGAGAATGAGAAGACCTTAGTGAGGAGAAAGGACAATAAAAGAACAGAGTACAGAAAGACAGAGGATTGTGATTGATGTGGCATTCAAATTTTTGAACATTGTAGGTGGTAGGAAAGCAAGAAACTGAAGAGTTTCACAGGTGAAAAATGCAAGAAAATAAACTATTGGAATAAAAATTATGGTTACATCTAGTGTTATGTCCCCTAGATCTTCTACACAAACTGAATTTCAAGCTAACTAAAAACTATATATAACCAAATTCAAACAGACCTGACATAGATCAGCATTTGATGTCAACACCGACATGCTGAGAGAGAGATGCCACTGACAATGATGATGGCCACAACCAAGTGTTAATTTCCCTTCTAATTTCACCACTCTTTCTCCCTGTTGCTTTATCAAAAGCAACAGATAGTAGAAACCAATCTTTGTATATATGTAAATAAATTATACATTTAT
>OZ010593.1:17544881-17582381 GCA_963932145.1 Acanthosepion lycidas | reverse complement strand
ATAAACATGTATTATTTGTTTATATGTTTGATTCTGTTCCTTTATATTGAATTGTTCCAAAGTTTGCAATAAATATTACTAAGGCCTTCTGCCACTTATCCACACACGCACACACACACATATATATGCAAATATCTACATATATGCAGTACTACAAATATATATATATAAATTTTACCAATTTTAATTCTGACATAAAAACTCTTACACAGAAGTTGAAAAAACTTAATAAAAAGTTGGACAGACAAACTATGTCAGACGTTGATTAACAAAACTTGTTTAAAGCATATATATATATATATATATATATATATATGTATGTATATATGAAGAAATATAGTCATAAGGTGTGTTATATTTATGGGATAAAGTGCTCAATATCAGAGATAGAGCGTGTGCAAATATAAAAGTGAACAAAGAATCAACACTTACAGGCGACAGTATGTTTCATGCTAGACACAATCATCAGGCCACAAGTCAGACATATGGCCTGACGATTGCATTTCAATTGAAACAGCCTGTCGCCTGTAAGTGTTGGCTCCTGTGTTCACTTTCATATTTATATATATATATATTTATATTTATATATATATATATATATATATATATATATATATATACTAAGGTGTTCATCTCTGTTATACATGTATTTTAATTGTGTTATCAATGTTCTGGTATTATTGTGTTCTGTATATATACATCCATATATATTGATGAACAAATATATTTATGTCTAGCAATATATAAATATTATAATCTCTTTATAAAATATTATTAATTTGGAGTATTTAAAGATCTTATATGAATAAATAATATATATGTTTCAGAGAACATTACTTTAATTTTAATTCAACCTTATGTAATAATAAATATAAATCTATATGTCCATATATATATATATATATATATATATATATATATATATATATATATATATATATATATTGATTTCTCTCTATCTATTAATATTGGTTTCTGGTTTAAAGAGAAAACAGAAGCCTCAGATGCTTTTTGTTTATAATGTGGATTTTTTTATATATATTAATAGTTTATTTTTCATATTTTTTGCTAGACTATATTTCTTCATATATATATATATATATATATATATATATATATATATATGCTATAAACAATTATGTTAATGTTCATATTGGTTTCTATCTATCTATCTATCTATCTATCTATCTAAGGATGGTTATATCTCTATGTATCTATCTTTTAATCATTACACTGCAAGCAAGGTAATAATACCACGAAAACTCACGGGTTTAGTGAGAGTGAAAGAGAATGAGGAGGCTTTACTGTGGAGAAAGAACAATAAAAGAACCAGTTTCAAATGTGTGACGTGCATGTGTGTGTGTGTGTGTATGTGTGCATGTGTGTGTGTGCTGTTGTGTGTGGGTGTTGAGGATGTGTGCTGATTATGTATCTGTGTTGAATGTGGTCTTGTGTGCAAATGTATATCTGTAGGCATACCTATCTACATTTATAAATTCACGAGTAATTCATATATAAATACACACACACACGCATGCACAAACAAACACACAGACACAGATGCACACACAAACACACACACACACACCTGCATACATACATATATGATAAAATATAGTTTTATTGTATGCTTTATTTATGAGTTAAAGAGCTCAGTATCAGGGATAAAGCTTATGTAAATATAAAAGTGGACATTGAAGTCAACAGCGAGAGCGGACAGATTCTTTCATGCTAAACTCAATTATCAGACCATGATGATTGCATTTAGCATGAAACAAGTGTTGCTTTTGAGTGTTAATTTTAATGCCACCTTTATATATATATATATATATATATATATATATATATATATATATATATATATATATATATATATATATATATAAAATAGAAAAGAGAAGCCTCAAACGCTTTTGGTGAAAATGTGGATTTTTTATATAATAAACTTATTTTCCATATGCCTTTAAATAATATGTGGAAGTAGCCATCCATAACCTGATGAAAGCCCCAAGACCTGAAACACGTGTAGCGAAAAATATGAAAAATAAACTATTAATATATATATAAAAACATCCACAGTATAACAAAAAAGCATCTGTGGCTTCTGTTTTCTCTTTAAAATATACACTTTTCTCTCATTGGAACAACTATAATCTCACCTTATATATATGTTATATATATATATATATATATATATATATATACACACACACACATATGGAAACGTGTGTGAGTTATTGTGTCTGTGATACAGCGAAACAGTCTGTGGATAACAATATATATATATACATATATATATATATATATATATATATATATATATATATTAATATTTATATATATGTATGTGCGTGTGTGTGTGTGTGTGTGTGTGTGTGTAAATGTATGTATATAGGTATACACACCTGCTTTTATAGATTGTCTGCTAATATTTTTTAGGGATATTGTAATTTGCTGTTATCATTTGCACAGTTATAGTTATAATGTGTAATGAAACATGTCAAAAAAAAAAAAAAATAATAAATCATATCTATCTGTGGCTAAGATGTGTATCCCAATCCCAGTCTGTGTGTCCACATTTGCAATTGGGACAAACATCTTGGAATGTGAAGATGTCAATTTGTGTTTCCCAGTCTGGCGTTGTGTGTTCTTCAGGTTGGGTTTCAATTTTCTTCAAAATACTGCTTATACTTTGTGTAAAATATTTTGTATTTTCTCCTCCCCTTCCACCAATAAAATTCTTTTGAGATATTTTATGAAAATTCATGTTACAAGCAGAAAATATGGTGCAAAGAATATTTTGAAAATAAAATTAAATCATACCCAAAATTTGAGCAATCACAATCACGGAATGATCAAAGCAGTGTCTATTTAGATGTACAAACACACACATCTATATATATATATATATATATATATATATATATATATATATATATATATATATATGTATGTACGTGTGTATATATATTTATATATATACGTATATGTATGTGTGTGTATATATATATATATATATGTATGTCTATATATATATATATATATTTGTATATGTATGTCTATATATATATATAAATATATATATATATATATGTATGTATATGTATCTATCTATATATGTATATGTATGTATTTATATATGTATATATATATATATATATATATATATATAAAGGTTGATCTGAATGCGCACTCATTTTAGCAAATGATAAGTTAACCTACAAGAGAGTGTAGTACATGGTACATGTTTGGCCAATGTAAAAATTCAATGTTGTTTGTTGATTATTTGTGTTGGACGTACAGTCTCCCAAATGATATGAAAATTATTTGTATTATTTTTACATTGATGATTTGCAATGTGATTTACTATTTTTATATTGGAGAACTTTTGATGCGATGAATTATTTCTATCGATCAAAGTTAAGGTATTTGTTAGAATTGATAACTATTATTTATGGCAAATTATTTTTAATAGACTTTTCTTCTTGTTTACAACGACTACGCATTTTATTACTATAAAATAATTTACACAATCCAACTACTGTAAAAATAACATTGTTTATAAATTCTTCTGCACTTTGGGAGATTGTCAACACTAACAATCAAAAAACAACATTAATTTCTTACATTGGCTACATATTCACTACATATTCTTGTAAGTTTATTTGTCATGTGTCAATATATATATATATATATATATATATATATATATATATATATATATATTGATATATGTGTACATCCATAAATATATATATATATGTATGTATAGATTCATATATATATATATATATATATATATATATATATATATATTGATATATGTGTACATCCATAAATATATATATATATGTATGTATAGATTCATATATATATATATATATATATATTGATATATGTGTACATCCATAAATATATATATATATGTATGTATAGATATATATATATATATATATATATAGATAGATAGAAAGATAAATATATGAATATACACATATAAAAGCATACATATGTATATTCCTTTATATAGACATGCACACATATATTTGTATATATACTTTTTCTTATAAATATGTATATATAGGTAAATATATATTTATGTACATATATAGACCTGCACACACATACATGTATATATATATAGTTTATGATTATCTATATAATGATAACATAATATAACATATGTACATACATATATATATATATATATATATATATATATATATATATATATATATATATATTACTAATTCATTACATGTATCTACATATATATATATATATATATATATATATATATATATGTGATATAAAGATCACTATCATAATTATTGTTATTAAATAAAATTCTTTATGATATGTTTTCTTTTTTTTTACATTTTTTTTAAATAGTTTTGATTGATATATTTTACAATTATTTTTCTCCATTTTTCTTTTAAAATAGGAACGAGTTGATATTTTAAGTTTAAACGCCTTCCCATATTGAGTGATATGGTAAAAATTATAGGTTACAGTGGTAGGTGGTAATTGCTATTCAAGTTGGGTTGATGGGTGAATGGGATTTAGGAAGTGTCATTTGATCGGGGGGAATTAAAATCTAAAGTATATATTACTGTTAAGAAGCTTTTTTTTTTTTCATATTTTTCTTTCTTTTTGGTCTTCTAAAACACTAAAAAGATAATTACATCATGATAATATAACACTGTATTCGTTCACTGGTTAAAACTTTTTAAAATTACAAAAAAAAAAACAAAAAACAATTGTTAAAAAAATCCAGTGTGATTTTAGGATTTTTCTTTTTCCTTCTAATTTTTCTTTTTCATTTTTTTCTTCTGATCGCTTTCAGGTTTCTTCCCCTTTTCTTTTTGATTATTTTAATTGCTTTTTTTAATTTTTTTATACTTTAATTTTTAACTTTTTTATTCAAATTTTTTACTTTCCTTTTTTTTTAAATGAAAGATGAGAATTATCTCCCTTTCTATGTTGGATTTTTTTTTCTTTTTTCTTTTTTCTGGGGCGGTTTTCATTTTGTCCTTTTTTTGTTGTATATTTCGTTTCTTTTATCTTTTATTATTTTCTTTAGTCTGCACATCCCTCAAGTAAGGAGTCAGTTCAGTTCTAGTCGTGTCATAAGGGTGGAATTTTCAACTTGCACCATTTTCTCAGCTCAGATTCTCAACTACTGAAACCATATTTGGCGGAATCGCTTCAGTTCTTGTGCCATCTGAATTTAACTCCCCTCTCAGCCAATGAGTAATAATGGCACCTTTGCCCTGAAAAAAACGACAAAACAAAGGGAAACATGATATAAACAAGTGATTTGTCATATATATATATATATATATATATATATATATTGGGTAGGTGCAAAAATAATGATGTAATAATGTTGGTTTTTGACCTATTTTTCAACGTCAGAAAATGACATTATTACATCATTATTTTTGCACCAACCTAATATATTGTGTATTAAGGCAGCAGTCCTTCATTTATACTTGTTTCATAAAAGACTACAGACAAGGTACTAAGATTAAGCTTTTTATTTAATTTTTCTTGTGTTCTAACAAGTGTTTTCTTTTCTGGACAGAGCATATAGAAACTGTCAAAATGTTCAATAATCCATTTAAACACACAAACTTACCAGACTCCACTGGAAACAAACTAGTAGAAAATACAATATTATTATGTTTGTATTTTCTACTAATAGATACATATTATGTGTATTTTTATATTGATCATTTCCATTTCTCTAATCAGTTTCTTGATGTTAAGATGAAATTCACCAAGAAAGATGCCTTGGTTTTTTCCCACCAAAGTACTTTCAATCTACTTCAAGATTAAAGATAATCGAGACTTTAATAATAAAGAAGAAAACAGCCAAAACTTAATAATATTAACTATGAACATGGCCACAATATGGTGACTGTGTTCAGAAAATAAAACATCCCTATAACTCTAGATGCATACACACAACCCATACATCCAGTTAAAAAGCAAAAATTAAATTAAATCATCCTTGATAATGGCTAAAAGTATAGCCAAAAGCACTCTGATTTTAGAACATTTAGACAGTTTCTACACTCTATGTGTACAGAAAAGAAAACCATTATTCGAACACAAGAAAACTTAAATAAAAAACTTAATTTTAGTACCATGTCTGTAATCTTTAATGTAAAATGAATAAATATACATACATACATACATACATACATATATATATATATATATATATATATATATATATATGAAGAAAAATATACGGAAAATCAAACAAAAATCCTAATATGCAATTATGCTGTTTTAATGTTAATATAATGTGTTTTAATGTTAATATAAAACAGCATAATTGCATATTAGGATTTTTGCTTGTTTTTTCCGTATATTTTTCTTCATACTGTTGGATCTATATCCATATATTTGCTTACATATATATATATATATACATATATATATATATATATATATATATATATATATATATATATATATATATATATATAGTCAGTATAACTTCATTCAAACAATTTCATTGACTAATATAGTTGCGTATTATGTCTATTTTTATAATGATCATTTCCAATTCTCTAATCAGTGTTTCATCAAGGGAGACACCTTAGTTTTTTCCTACCCAAGTACTTTCGATCTCCTCCAAGATAATCCTCAGAGGTGAAGGACAAAGACAAACTATTTGCAACTGTGACAAAATCTGCATTTCTTTGTGATGTTGATTTTTAAAATAAAACATGCATAACATTTTTATAATTAATTTAAAATTTAAAATTTATCTGTTGTAGCTATGGAATCATTTGTAAAACAAGCGTTTCAATATAAGGGAGCTTACTGGAAATTGGTAGCAAGTAAAATGCCATTAAATGTTTGTTATATGAACTTCAATTTGTTGCTGCTACACTTGTAATGAATTTTGTTCAGTGTTGATTGCTTACTTTTGATATAGAGAGCCTCTAGAAATTAGAAGTTTTTGTTTATTATTTTATTGGTGTAATACATTAGTGTTGTCAGCAAGTATTCTCCTGTATTGTAAAGGTGGGCAGGAATGTGTTTTTAGAACATGCAAAGAAGTGTAAGATGTCTTGATAATGTTGTGGTGGTCAAACCAACTTATGTACGTACATTTTTGTCAGAGATTCCATCTCCCGAAGGTTATTTAAACTGATATACAATATCAGTCTTTTCTAAAACACTAGTTGAAGGAGAATGGTTATTGCATATGATTAAGTTGGGCTTGTTAAATTTAGTATAATATATAATTAGTTTTCTTTTTACTGAGATCAGTGGGGAATATATTAGTATTTATTAGATTTTTAGGACATTTTTCAGCTTGCTTATACTTATATTTCCTTGTTGATTTTCATCTTAACATCAAGAAACTGATTAGGGAACTGGAAAGGCTCAGCATAAAAATAAACAGACATAATATGTATATATATAATCAATGAATCATATATATATATATATATATATATATATATATATATATATATATTCGTATTATTTTTATTAATATTTTTCCCAATATCACCTTTCCTAACAGAATTACTACTCTCTGAAGCAAACATACACAACTGTATCAAGAAATCAAAGGAAAATATTTGAATCTATCAACACAAAAATAAAAACAATATTTCCACACCTGAAAGTACTTGATGTAATTTTCAGGTGACAATAGCATTTTTCTAAATTATTGTTGCTAAGGACATATTGTTTTGTGGTTAATAGTTACATTATTTTTAATAAATTCATTTCGTTTTTGCCTTGGACAAATTGGACAAAACGGCTAATAACAGTTTTCCTATTGTCTTTTACCTTTATATATATATATATATATATATATATATATATATATATAGAGAGAGAGAGAGAGAGAGATAGATAGATAGATAGATAGATAGATAGATAGATAGATAGATAGATAGATAGATAGATAGACTACTGTCCAGATTTCCCCAGCTTTTAGCCGTTACCAAAGTAAAATCTCCATGGTTGAGATGAAAGACGATCCCAAAAGAGAATTTACAGAGTTTTAAAAAGAGGAAGTGAATCTGGGAGGAAATTTTGCAAAGTCCCAAAGCAAAGGGTGTTTTTAGCAAGGGATTCACGCCAGAAAATAGCTGAGGTCTCAATCAGATTTAATGACATTCAGGAGACTTTTATATAAGAGCTGCAGATATGTGGTAGTCCCAGTATATAAAGAGAGCAAAGAGATACCAAAGTAATCTTTGTACTCGGTCTCACATCAAATCAAATAGCCATTTTGTTTCAACACTTCTGGTGTCTTATCAAGTGATCGTGTTGCATGTAGAACAAAGGGTTTTAAAAGGTTCAAATCAATCAAACACTCCTCGAAAGGGGAAACGCCGTTACATAAGCTGCAATGATCAATCAAAATACAAGTATATGAGAATTCAAAAAACTTGACAACGAACCTTGTTTATAATAATTAATTAATGCTTTAATGTTAGGGTTAGACTACAATAGAATTCATTCTATCTAATTAATATTAAATTTTACTATAAAATTAAAAATTACCAATTTTAAATTTAATCTGTATTAAGTTCAAAAAAAAATAAAATTATTTAAAAAAGAAACTGAGGAAAAAATACATGTTTTGTTATTTATTTTGTTTTAATTGAAAAGCCAAAAATTAAGTTGGAATAAAGCTAATGTTGTTCTGTGCTCCGTTAAAGAGATGATATAGGTAGGCGAGGGTGAAACCTTGTAAAAGACAATATATACACAATCAGATTATAATACACAAACACGTAGACATATATAAACACGCAAAAAAGCGACGAAACAGGAAATATATTTATATATACTTGTATCTTGATTGGTCATTGCAGCTTATGTAACATCGTTTCCCGTAGCGAGGGGTGTTTGATTTGATTTGATAGATCTATGTGTCTGCGTGTATATAGGAGCGTACAGGCAGATAAGCAAAGAAAGAAATAAAGACTCTCACTTTCATTTCCACCGGTCCTCGAAGCTCCAAATCGAAATTTCCAAATATGTCCAGAACAGATTTCGTATGTGGACTCACATGTATTTTCAGAGCTGAAAGCGAAAAAAGATGGACCGTTTACTGACAAAATACTTTATTTTAAACTTAGGAACAATGCATATTGAAATATTTCAATCACCAATTGACCAATTAAAGCATTTAAAAATGCTCAGTTGATCTCAGCATACGCATATATGTAGTAGCAAATAAAATTAAATATTTATTTTACTTATATAACACACACACACACACACACACACACACACACACATATATATATATATATATATATATATATATATATATATATATATATAATAAAAAGGCTTAAACATTAATATTCCATGGTCATAATTTATTCCATTCGAATCGTAAATACGATCCAATTCATCAGAGCTACAAATTCAACAAGAAAACAGAAAAAAAACAACTCCGGAAATAAAAAATAAAATTTAGAGTATAAGTATGAGAGTGTGGGACGAATATTAGAGCTATAGAGAGGGGTAACAGACGAGAGAAGGTGGGGCATTAAAATTTAACAGAGATAAGTTTTAGAGAGGGGATCAAAGACGGTTTAAGTGAGAGAAATATGAATGTTGTCGGATGTCTAATACATTAAAGATGTAATAGGAAAGGTTACAGTTTGTGGTGACATACACACACAATAATATAATCTTAAAGATCAGAAGAAGAAGGAAGGAGAGGAAAAAATATATTTATTTATTATGCAGTATAACATTAACACATGTATATACCCACTACAAAACAGTACATCTTTTTACAACGTTAAATTTTTTTTTAACATTTCATCACGTGGGAAATCACGATGCTCGTAATAACATATTTTAGTAGCATCGTGATTTCCAACCTGATGAAGCGTAAAAATTTTTTAACATTGAAACAAGATGTACAGCTTTGTAGTGGGTATGTGCATGTTCTAATGTAACACTGCATAATAAATAAATATTTATTGCTCTTCTTTTACATTGGTCCCGGTTTTAAATTAATGTTTTGGACGCTGAAATCTTAATCTTTGTTCTTTTACACACACACACACACACACACACACACACACACACACACACACACATATATATATATATATATATATATATATATATATGTGTGTGTCTGTGTATATATATATTTTATATATATATATATATATATATATATATATATATATATATATACATACAGACACAGTGGGGGAAACAAATATTCGTACACATGTATTTTTAATTTGTATTTTCAACTAATTAATAAACATACTTTTCGTATAATTAAATATACACACATGCATAATAATTAATATGCATAGAAAATAGAAGAAATTTGATTTAATAGAAATAAATCCCTTCTCCCCAGGAGATTAAATGCCGAACTGATACGTGTTGCAGTTTTCTTTTTATAGCGCCAGAATCGACACACACACACATACATACATACATACATACATATATATATATATATATATATATATATATATATATATATATATATATATATATATATATATTATTATTATTATTATTATTATTATTATTATCCACAGACAGTTTATCACAGTTCATCAGTGTGGCTATGCTTCCGGTTGCCTCTAGCGAGGATCGAAAACCGACTGATAAATTATAAAAAAGTTAATGGTCAGAATTGAATTAGACAAAAAAACAGTAGTATTAAAAATGTGCTTAATACACATATAAAAGATTGAAAAAATTAACATGTAGAACTTTCAAATATAAAAAAAATTAGGAGATCCGACGGTTTCGCTCCTTTGGTTTCAACCTTTCGGTATCTTCAAGCGATTTCGGTCATTGATTTCTTATCGTTTTATTTTGTTTTCAAATATAGCGTTCATAATATTTTCATTTAAAAAAAAGAGAAGAAAACAATGCCTTAGGAAATCAATGAACTGAAATCGCCTGAAGATACCGAAAGATTGAATCCAAGATAGCGGAATCTGGTAATCTTCTAATTTTACTTACTTACACACACACACACACACACACACACATGTATATATATAATTTTACTTATTACTATGGATTCTCTATCTCTTGATATTGAGCACTTTAATTACAATGGTTTCTCGCTTTAAAGACGTTATCATCTGATTAGGTGATAACGCGTTTGTCTTTCTATTTTATTAATTTTTGCTTAACAGAATCTTGGTTAACGTTAAAACACACGTTCTCAAATATCTATCTATCTATCTATCTATCTATATATATATATATATATATATATATATATATATATATATATATATATATATATATATGTATTAGGCAGCATATATTTTATATTATAAAGAGATAATCATACATTGATTCAATTAGCAATATTAATGCAATTAATGGCGAAATCTCTTCGCTACCAGACTTAATATAAGCATTAAACTTATAAAACAATATAAGCATTAAACTACTAACAATCCACTGAATGATGGGATCCTTATGTATAAAATTGTTGTCAGATGGATCTGGTGAATTTTTTATGCATAAGGATCGCACCATTCAGTGGATTGTTAATAGTTTAATGCTTATATTAAGTCTGTTAGCGAAAAGATTTCGCCATTAATTTCATCAATATTGCTAATTGATTCAATGTATGATTATCTCTTTATAATATATATATATATATATTGGATATATATATATATATATATATATATATATATACAAAGTCTTTAAAAATTTTAAATAGAGCAATTGTATATGTATATAATAATAATAATAATAATAATAATAATAATAATAATAATAATAATAATAATGAACTCTCCCGTCGGTTTCGACGTATGAGGATCTGACAGCTTATTGATTCAGTTATGAAATTTTGTGCGATAATCTTAAGTAACATTTAAGACCCGCTAGTGATTTACAAAGGAGGCCACATATGGAGCAAGTGTGAGGATTGTGAGATGAGATGAATGTTAGATTGTCTGACCTTTTAGATCATGCTCTCGCTTCTTGAAGATGATTCAGGCGAGCAGATTGAAAATTGTTGAGTTCACTAAAACACTTTGATCTCCATTCTACCCGCTCCAAGGCTAAGCGCTCAAGGGTGATTAAAAAGAACTGACAATGTCTTTCTGTTTAATGTTTTATTGTATTATTCCAATTTGGGGATCAAGGTGTTCAGGATAAATTCAGAAGGTCATGTATTGTTGTTTATAAATCTATTAATGACATATGTCTTTTTTCTTTTATGTGCCGAGTTCATTCAGGACGTAAACGATCATGGCTCTCCACTTCTTCCTGGCCCTTGTAGCTTTCAATAAGTTTTGTCTTTTTGCTATTTCTCCCAAACCCTATTCTGCTATCCACTTGCTCAAACCCCTTAAGTATGTCACCAGTTGTTTTCCCTTGTCCCTATTTCTCTCTATCAGCCCTGTGAGTATCAGGTTTTCCAAGCCCTTCTTTCTCATTACATGCCCCAGAATTTTCAGCTTTCTCTTCCTAAACCTATAATTAATACTGAATGTTTATAAATCTATAATATTCATTTATGGTTTATAGGTAGGGACCTATAATTAATATTGTGTTTTTATAAAACTATAATAGTCAATAATGGGTTATAGATAGACACCTATAATTAATAGTGAACAATTATAAGCCTATAATAATTTTTTATAAACATATAATTAATACCGAGTCTTATGTTTATAATGAGTACTATAGTCTATAGTTGGCTGCCATGAATAGGCAGGAAGATTCTATTAGCCAGCGTGAGAGCCAACAGCTGACTGACACGAATGTTAACTAGCATGCAAAAAAAATCGATAGCTGCATTCGTCACAAGTGGGAAAAATTTAAATCTGCATGGCACTTTACTCCAATTGGCTCATTCGCTTGCTGAAACTCAACGTTGACTCTGATTCCGCAGAACTGTGTTGGGTGTGAAAAAGTATTTTTGTTAACATTCTTTTTTCATTCAGTTTTTCCAGTTACGAGTCCTTTTTTTAAAGGTGATCGTTTTGTGTTCATTTTGTTTCGTACTTTTTTAACAGATTTAATGTTTAGTATAGAGCTTCAAAAAAAAATCGCAGTGTGAGATAGGCAAGAAGTAAGGCATGTAGCAACATTAGCACGGCAAAGGGCACTCCTTTAAAGGCAAGTAAGGGCAAAACAATTTTAAGTCAAGTGATAGCGATTGCTGTATGAGTCGTACGATTTTTGAATCAAGCACCGGTCAACGCCTGGCCATGCTGCTAGTGTGTTCTAAATTGAATTTTATCTTTATAAGTGTCTGTTATGTATCGTTTCGTTCGATTTTATGCGAAAGTTTTAATGCAACTTAAGAGGAAAACAGGACAATTCCGTTTAAAAGAAAGGTACTGATAAATTAACACGAAATAACACTGGAAAATGATTTAAAAAACCGCACTTACGTAATCCATTAGATTCCATTCGAGAGCACGTGTTGACCGTATCTCCAAAGAGACAATAACGTGGCATCTTTAATCCAACCACACCACTACATACAGGGCCTGAAAGAAAGAAGAAAAAATGCTGGGTTTACCAAATATCTGAGGGCAGCCTTAATAGTTCTTATCGTAGGTAAGGTTATTTACTCCTATTCTGGCATACAAATATATATATGTAACTTTTATTTCAAGTCCACCATTTCAAAAAAAAATAGAAGAAGCAATTATGTCTTTTAGATTCATTCACTTATGTGCCATGCGTGTGTATCTTTCGATATATGACTGACGAGACAGATTTTTCCCGCAGTAGGTTATCATTTCTGAAGTTGCCATCCAAGGCTATAGAATTGTATTGCCCTATAGAAGATTCAGACCGTTTCCAATGCAAGTGAATATAATGGATGCAACTGGAATTCGAACTCTGTTCTCCGATTCCCCAATCCGAGCCGCTATTCATTACTCCACTGTGCCTCTGTTGCTGTTCGTGTCAACTGCTGGTTTTGTATTTTAATTGTCTGGACCATATAAGACATTATCGTAGGTGTACATAATTCATCTTTTATCTGCTTTTATCTTTCATCTGTTGAAATAGATTGTTTTATACGAAAATATTCCACCAAATATTGTTAAGAGACTCGCTGTTAATCTAAGTGGGTTTAGAATTTTTGATTCTCTATTGCCCATATGGATTTTAAGAGTCGCAATTGTATCACATTGAACCCGGCTGTGATTACAGCACCTATGATGTCAAGTGAAGTTAAATGATTTTATCTGAGTCCGAAATATATTGCGTCTTTATAACCGGTCGTAAAGTCTATGAAATATGATCATCAAAGCGGCCAACCACATGAACAAAAAGCAGTAAATTCATAGATAAATGTAGGAAAACTTTCAGAAAAATGTCACAGTTGAAGAGAAATTAGAAAATTCTGCTCACAAGTTTATATGAACAGTCAGAGTTAAAACAGACTAGTTCCGAAATCGCTCTTTGGACAGTACAGCGCGTCTATCGGGAGGAAATTTTGAATCCACCCCTGGGCGAATTGTCAGCCACACGCCGTGATGTAGCAAAGGAAAGAGATGGAGAGGATCAGGGTTCTCGGTGGCTGAAGGTAAAAATTGATCCGTTAGTCTGTCATGACAGAAGTAAAAGAATTTGTTGCAAGACCGTGTAATTGAATCCCTAGAAACGGGATTCGCATCTTCATTTCTTACTATCGTTTTGACACTCTTTGTTTCCTTGAAAACGCCAGTGAGCCTTTCATAGTTTGTTTTTTTTTGCACATTCACGTGAACGCAGAAACAAACACAACATGGTGATTTGATCGCGACACAGAAATTACTATCTTTCGAAACTTGACTCAAATCCTAAAGTTTAATTTCAATCTTAAACTTAATATTTAGTTTTCAGGGATGATTTGCCCAGTCGGTAAAAGGGACTCGTTGCATGTCTACACAAAGAATATATGTAACAAAGATGAAAAGCTACGGTTCGCTTTATTAAATATTAACTGATTTTTCACAACAACCTTATAATTCCACTCAATTCTTTTATTCATTTTCCGGAAATTTTAGAGCTCTCCCATTTATTCCGACCACACTGTCTATATGAAACTCAAGTTGTGGGTTCCTCCCATCTGTCTGACAAAGAACTTCTGCTAGCGACAGTTAGATAATGTTGCCAAAGGATTATGTAAAAAAAAATAGTGCATAAGTCTCATCCTGTTGTCTTTCTTTTACTCATGTATGTGTTAGAAATAATACCCGTCTCGTTCCGATCTGGGTTTCCTTTTGATTCCCAGTGAATCGAATGTTGCGTTGGGTACAATGTAGAATTGTACACAGCATACAATACCCTAAGATTACCTAATAATTCTATCAAAACAGTAGATAAATAAAATTACTTTTAAATGTCTTTCACAATCTTTCATAGAAAATCCACAGACACGTGCTATAATGACATCATTTATCTCTGTTTATATTTTCTCTATTTAGTTTGCTTAGGCAATAAAATATACTGTTAATCGTACATAATTGTATACTGATTTTTACTCTCATTTTTTAACAAATACCAATGCATCCATTCATCCTGTCAGTATTACCAGCTAATATTCCCCATGAAAGTGTATTAGAGTAAAATTTTAATTACCTGTGTGTATACCTATTCTTAGCTTCAGTTGATCATTGGGTCTGTGACGTATCTTGAATGAGAACACGCTCCTCAACAGTGCTATCGACATTCGGGCAATTTCTCTTGCGTGTAAGTTTCCATTTCGTACTGGAAGACCGGAGGCAACCATATACGCATCACCGATTGTTTCTACCTGTACATGAGAAGAAAGTAAAAAAAAAAAAATGATAAAATCAATTATTTTGATGATCACAAAAATATAATCGACCTGGAGAAGGCCCAGTTTGGAATGCTTAAAATAATATTATACATACGAATGTGTTGAAAAGTTCCTAGTTTGGCACACTCTCTATAGTAAAACAATCGACACATGAATTTGCATCCAACATAGTCGGTTAGTTTCGTCTTTTGAATCCATTGTTGCGGTAATTATTTCCCGCCCAAAGCCTTCGTCAAAGAAAGTATTCATCCTTTTGTGATTACTAATTATGGTGTGAATTATGTTTCACTTTTTAATGCTAGTAGCGAATTTGAGTCCCAAGTGATTGAATTCCATCTACCTGACGCTGCTGGTTATGAGGCGCCAGTTGTCCACCTTCGCCAATTCAACGACTTGGAGATGGGCTTCGTTTTCAGAGGCTATTTGAGAAGCATTTTATGGACAGTGGGAGCTGGTCCCCACTATCATCACCGGCTATGACAACCTTTGGAGCATATATAATGTACGTATATAAATATTATATGCATTAGGGGTTTTAGAAGGTGCCCTAAAGTTAATGTTTTTTTTTTAAATATATAAAACGTTAGATAAACAAAAACACTAGAAAGCAAAACTAATTACGAAATAGCACCTGAAGAGACAGGTACAAATATCGAAAAGTCTGTTAATTTTAGAAAGAGATAGCAGAAACAAAAGAGATAGCAGAAACAAAAGAGATAGCAGAAACAAAAGAGATAGCAGAAACAAAAAACATGAAAATAGAAATCGAGTTTTAAGCCTAAAATACTCGGAAATTTTGAAGTCATTAATTAACATGCAATCAAATAATATATACCTTAATTTTGACAGTACTAACACATAAACTATCAACTGATAAAGAATGAACGGGAGTAGAAAATACAAAGTTGATAAATATAACTTTAGGTAAGCAAAAACAGAAAGGAAAAAAAAATAAGAAAAACAATCTTCAGGTTAGTTGTAAAAAAAAAAAAATATATAAATATTACGTTGGTGCAAAAATAATGACGTAACAATGACGTTTTTTGACGTTAAAAAATACGTCAAGAAACGACATTATTACGTCATTATTTTTGCACCAACCTAATACTTATTCAGAAAAACCCGATAATTGTGTAAAAAGTTAAAAGAAATAATAATAAGAACATATTTCAAATAAATTTGAAATATAATTTTTTTAAAAATATAATACATATGTTGTGGGTGATACATATATCTGACTTTACTTAGGAAAAGTGTTCCTTTGCGTCGCCGAGTTCACCATTCATGTCGCGGTCTTTCCTTGACGTTATGGTCACCATTATTGTAGTTGCTGTTAACTTGAATGTCGGGTTGACCATTATTGTAGAGGTAAATATCACCCCATTTATTTATTTCCGACGGGGTCGCCATTCTTGTATCGACAGTTTTACCAATATTGTAAGGGTGTGTACTACATATATTTAACTTTGGCTAGGAAAGGTGGGATTAAGAACAATGCGTGGACGCAATGCAATTTATATTTGACGTAAATAGCACATAGAATAAAATACAAAACATAATGTAATGATTTCAAAACATAACAATTGAATTTATTAAGTATTAATATTTGATGTACATGCATGTGAACTAAAAAGGTTAGACAGAGTTGTGTCTCTTAGATTAGGTAATATTTGTATCTAAGCTCATAAAGAAGTAGTTCATTATTAAACTGTAGAAGAATAAGTTGTTGCATGTTCGGAATTATGTATTGTACAAGTTGGTAAAAGTTCAGAAGAGATTTCAGAGTTCGTGCTTGCGTGAATGTTGGTAATGGTCTTTAACGTCTGACTACATGTTCAAGACGGGAGTTCTTGAAGATTACATCTTGTCAGGAAGGAGAAAGACGAATGAAGAGAAACACACTGGAGCTTACACGTGTTTTGCTTATATAAGATAATGTATCACGTTGGAGGCTTCGACTGAGTTGGCGCCAAAATTGATCTGTGGCGTGGGGGTGATTTGATTGGTCGAAGCTAGATTGAAGGTGATTAAACAATGAATGCTCGTTATATATTTTGTAAGATGGTGATGGTGAAAATCACAACAAGAATAGTGCATTTCCTGGCAGGAGTTAACTGGCTGTTGTGGAAGATTCCACACATATAATAAATAAAAGAAAATCATAATTAAAAATTATAATAAATTTATTGTAAGGGAACATGACGCGTTTTTATTCGAAACTCCTCAAAAATTAACGGATTTTTTTAAGTTAAACTGAAAAACGTAAATATTACATAAAAATAATTTAATATAATTTCCATTATATATATATATATATATATATATATATATATATATATATATATATATATATATATATATATATATATATATATATATATATATATATATATATATATATATATATATATATATTATGATTATTTTTGGGAAAAAATATGATTCCATCGCGACACAGAAATTCCTGTTTCGAAACTTGACTCAAGTCCAAAAGTTTAATTTCAATATTAAATTTAAAATATAGTGTACAGTTTCATTCTCAACCGATGTTTAGATCTTAAACATCGCTTGAGAATGAAACTGTACACTAAATATTGAATTTAATATTGGAATGAAACTTTAGCATTTGAGTCAAGTTTCGAAAGATGGTAATTTCTGTGTTGCGAAGGAATCATATTTTTTTTAAAAAATAATTATAATTTAAGCTGGACTTCTGTATCGAGAACTTAAAAAATAAATAAAAACAATAATACTAAGGAACTTTGGATAATTAATCTAACTGTTCTTTCCTATTACATCAATACACACCCGCGTAAACGCGAGAGCGCGCGCGCACACACACACACACACACACACACATATATATATATATATATAAAGAGAGAGATAGATAGATAGATAGATAGATAGATATAAACGTATGTATCCATACGTCGTAGCCGCCAGTTGTATATGTGCATATGTTTATGCGGGACCGTGTGGGTGTTGTATTATTTCGCCTTTGGCTAAGTTCTGATGACCGCAGTATCGGTGCACTGGTATAATTAATTATCGATCTTAATTTGATTCAATTGTCCGTCTTTTTATGCTGTAATAAACAAAGAGCTGTGTTTAGAAATTACCGCCTAGCTTCTGCTTGGTCGGTGAGCTATGACGTCCTCTCCCGGTTGAGAACAGTCTCTTATTAGCTCACCAGACGATGACGGTCGTATCCTTGTTGGGACCGTTTCTGATTAGTTCGGCAGACAATGATTGTCATATCCTTGACTTGACCGTGTGTCTATGTCGGACTGTGTTTTTATAAGTGAGGCATTTCGACTCTGGATATTTTATGATGATCGCAGCATCGGAGAATAGATAAAATTAATTTATCAATTCTGGTTTGATTCGTCAGTCTTCTGTCTGTATGCTGGCGAAAGGAAGCGATACGTTTAGAAAATGACGACTGGATTTTGATTAGTCTGCGTGCCGTATAGTGGTTGGAAAGAGATCTTGTCTCTGATTTGTTCTCCATGCTATGAGGTCACATCATTGTTGTAACCGTTTCTGATTGGTTCGTGGAAATATGACTCCATTTTGAATTTTTTAATTCTATTTTTAGAGATGCTTAAACTTGAGTCATCTTGTTATTTTTGTCAACAGCACACATTCAATGTATTTTTGTAGTAAAATCACATATTATGCATTTCTAGGCTAAAATCTTAAGCAGTGTATTTCTAGATTTTCCAAGATATTAATTATTAATATACTTTTGTTAATTAGTTCAACCCAAGCACGGCGATAATTCCACCAAGACGTAAGGATGGTACTGGGAGTAAACAAGAATGAGCAGGCTTTAAAAAGGAAACAGAAACCTAATCCTAAACAGGAAAAGAGATAAAACCTCTACTCCTGTTCAAAATACCAAGAAGGAGTGTGAACCGAACGAGAGGCGAATCTATCTCTTTGTATTGAAATCTACATAATTTATAAAAATCGCGGTATTCTGCTTAAAAGGATTTCTATAACTCCTAACAGCTGAAAAGAGTTTATTTTTTTACTACTCATCTAATAAAAGACTCAGGAACCACTCGAGGTAGAAGATTACTAATTAAGTTTGTTTTAAAGGTGTATAGTAGCGAGGAGTAAGAGGTGAATTTTATAAGTATAGGTAGGATAGATATCGGATGACCCTAGATTTGAAGAGTTTAAGATTGTATTGATCGGGAAAGCATCCTCATGGGAGTTCGTTCGACAATGCGGCGGTTCTGGGGAAGAAGCTGCCTGAGTGGAAGTTCCTCCTCACCACTGGAATGCGATGGTGAAAGCGTAGGAGTCACTTCAGTGCCTGTGTCGTGGAGGGTTCTCGCCGTCAAGGCCTGACCTGGGGGAACGAAGGAATTTTGTTCGCCTGAACATCTATCATGAAAATAGCGATACATCAGCGATAGGCGAGCAACGTTTCGACTGTGGGCAAAGCGGTTGCCGGATCGGAAATAATTCCTCATCAACAAGGCTACTTCTGAACTCTACCTAGTAAGTCAAATGAAGAATGGGTAGTTCCAGACATGTCTTCCCAAATTTCAATAAATAACCAGAATAAAATCATTTAGAAAAGAGTTTCTATAATTATTTTACGGTAGGGATTTTTCAGTACGCCCCATGACGCTACCGAATATGACAGAAGAGGTTTAGCAAGCGTAGCTGACATGTAGCGCAAATCAAAAAGCACGGTACACCAAGTGAGGATCAAACTCACTACTCAGTGTAATTGATCGAGCGAGACAAGCTGGCTAAACAATTACACCACATCGAAGTGCGCGAAATCATTTTTAAGGTAAATTTTGTAGTAAATAATGAGGAATACTTGTATTCATTTATTTTTAGCCAGTATATAAAGTAAACTTTATACAGGGTGGGGCATGCAACTTGCTTATTTAAATTTGGCGCCCTAAAGCGATAGTTGCTCCAAGGATGGTAGGGATGGACTTATTTGAGAAGGGTAGGGCTTAAAGTTTGGTTCTTAACGTGCGTTATTCATTTTTTGTTTATTTTTCAGAAACCCCAGTGAGCATCATGGATTGGACGAAGTTGGCACGCGCTTTCGCTGTTGAGGCATTTTTTTTTCAAGCGGTCGCTCAATCGTCGCAACGCAGCGCGCATTCCGTAGACATTTCAATATTGCTCCGCGTGGTCGTGTTCCTGGCCGGCAGTCGATTGTTTCATGGGTAAACAACTTCATGGAAACGGGTGATGTAAAGAAAAAGAAACCTGGCCTCCCACAAACAGCAAGGTCACCCTAAAACATTGACTCAGTGTATAGAGAAGAATGGACGCCATCTTACTGCTATCATCTTTAAAACTGGTAAAAAATAAAATTTAAATGTTGAACTAGTTGCAGTTCAAAGAATTACATGTATACCTGCATTACTTGTGTTTTAATTGATATTCCAAATAAGCAAGTTGCTCTGCCCCACCCTGTATAATGGGTGAAAATAAATGAACGCAAGTTTTAGAACGATCAGAATGCAAAGTAAGCAACTGTGAAAACAACAACATATATTTTGAAAGAAATGGATATGAAATGGGGTTTATGAAATTACAACAAATTTTCACTTGTTCCTTCATTTTGTTGTATAACTAAGGTGGAATGTTTTATCATATTGACAGACCATCCATAACTTGAGACGTGCGCTCAGCTTCTAAGAAATGTCTTCCACTTGAAGGAATATCATTCACTATCTTTGTGGTCCTAAACTTTTCTGTCAGATGAGTAATTTTTGATCGAACAAAATGATCCTATTTTAAATTGTTCTTCGTTTTATAAGCTTTCATCTGTTGCGGTTTCCTCCCTCTAATGATTCTATTGTGGACACTTCTACTTACTACAAACTTAGTAGGAAAGTAAGCATCGGAGGAACAGTAATATAAACTGAACGCTGGTCAACCGACATACACTCCCAAGTTGTGTAACACACTTCGCTTGTATTTACTGTTCAATACACGATTTCTCTGCGACCTCTTGTTTTGTTATTTCTTTATAAACAGAGCATTTACTTATGTATTTGTATCTATAAAAAAAAAGAATGTATAAACATAAAAAAGTCTTAAAATAATTGTCGCCCATTTCATAATGTGTGACATCATTAGTTTACATTTATATACGCATCAGATATGAATGTACAGGAGAAAATCATGGAGAATGGCAGTTTAAAACAGTAAGATCGACCTTGCTAACCGAAACCCTCCACTGTGGCTAAATCGGTAAAGCACGCCAGGCTATATATATGACGGTTCCGTATAGAATACAGGTTCGATTCCAGTCGGAGGACGCATATTTTCTATGAAAATTTCTAGGATATTCAGGCCAGTAAATATTGTTAATACTGTTTATTATGAACAGAGTATTTACTTAAATATTTGTATCTATAAAAAAGAATGTATATATATAAAAATGTCTTTAAATAATTGTCGGATTTGTCCATTTCATAAAATAGCTTCATAAGCTCCAGTTGACAGTCTAAAGTAAGCTTTGACTTGAGTACTCTGTATAGATTATTTGCAGAAATTATGAGCAATACTCCTTTACTTTAGTTTTAGGCAGCCTTTATGAAAAATACTCATCTCGTTCATCCATGAGTACTCTTTATAGATTATTTAGACAGATGGATTATAATTTTGTGCATTTTATCACTATATTGACTGACTATGCAAAACTGGACGTGTGCGCTCAGATTCTAAAGAATGTCTCCCACTTGAAGGAATGTCATGCAATGACTTTATGGTTTCAAACTTTTCTATCAGTCGAGTAATGGTTGATAGAGCAAAATGATCCCGTTTTAAATTCTTGTTTATTTTCATTATTTATATAATGTTATATTCCGTGCTAATAGGAATATATACTTGAAAAACCAGTACAATAAGAATAAATGTAACAGTTATGCACAAGGTCGTCATAAGTCAATGCAGTAGTGAGTGCTACTATTAGAAGGTCGGTAGTTCTCGCGTAAGTCTGAGTCGTACTCAACAGATCCCAGCTAGTCTCTGTAGTCCGTTGACTTACAGATACTTATAGGTAGTTACTACCTATAGTCTAGTCACTCATGCGGGTGATAGGTTATTCCATTACATCATATAACAATTCTATTCTCTTCATAAAACATATGTTAATTCCTGGTCACTGTCACTCCTTTTCTGCCATAGTGTGAAAGAATTTATATCGCAAAAACATTTACGATTCATTGCCTTTGAAAATCATTTATAATTTATGGTGTGAGGATGCGATTCTGCACGTCACTGAACAAGCTGTGATGACATGCAAGGTCGGTTGTATGTGTATACACCGGGATTACAATGTTCCACAGTGTTGTTTCAATATTAAGAACGTGATCGACGTCAACGAAGAATGATGACAAGTGCTTTTCAGGATCCTGGTTGGGAAGTAGAGAAAAAAAAACCCCAAAAAACAAAAAAACAAAAACAAACAAAAAACAACAACAACAACAAAACGATTTCTCACTTAATCGGCAGTATCTTTCTTCGGCTTCGAGGAAGCGAACATCTGGTATCTCACTAACACATTCACTGATTCCTGATCGTTTCCCTGACTGACTGCCGGTTTTTTGGGTGACCACTCATTATACAGAAACTAGCTGGGAGGGGGGGCACCGCCCTTTTCCATCCACTTGTGTTCCACCAACCGTAAAAAGGGACCATTCAGACAACTTTTCAGTTTTGTCGTGGTGTCCGCCCCCTAAGAGTTTATGGTAGATTCTTCCGCCTACTTTAGTTTAGTTTAGTAGGAGACAAAGAAGAGTGAACAGAGAAAATCGAATAGATTGAGCGCTAGTTCATTCGATACACTCTCACTAGTCGTGTAATACTCTTCTGGTGTACTTACTGTTTAATATACGATATATCTGCAAACCTGGTTTTTATTATTACTTGACCATTTACTTGGTCACAACAAGTTTCTTCAAAGGACCCTACTTTTACGAAAAAAATATGTTTGTCACTTCAAAGGTGGGCTGGAGACAGGAATCCTGAAAAATTCTGGTCATTAAATTTACTCAAAGATGGGCTGGAGACAAGATTCCTGTGAAATCGTATTACTACAATTGCGAAGTATTTGCAATGTACTTTATTAGACATAGAATAACCTTTTTATGTAAGAAATGTTAATCTTAAACATTAGTTGCATGTAATCACTATCTCCTAGGTTTCAGTGCGCAACATACATACTGCGCATGATTAAAAATGGATTCCTCCCGATATCTATAAATGTTGATCTGGATTACCAATAGAATACACTGTGGCACTATTATTATTATTATTATTATTATTATTATTATTATTATTATTAATAATAATAATAATAATAATAATAATACCCGTGCCGTAAAAAATGATGGCAATTAGTAGAATGTTTTAATAGTGAGATGCAATGAAACAAATCTCTTGAAACGTTGTAGTCAGGTTCAATAAAACGAAGATAAAAAAAATTCACAACTGAAATAGCGGTCAAAGAACCGTTTAATTAATCTTTTCCCATTATATTTTTTAGTTGTTCAATGGTATTTAAGATTCATTGATTACTCCTTGTAATATCTAAATCGCTTTTGCGTCATCATCTTTCTATGTTAAAAAATATATGTGTTTAATATAACAGTGAAACGGAAATCTCTCCCGGAAGAAAAAGGTTAGCAACAAAGAAGACGACGACAAAGCCTATTTCAAGGCCAAGTCGATCATTTAATAGACAAAGGTATCTAAGTGCCTTACATGAAGCAAGTCGATCATTTAATAAACAAAGGTATCTAAGTGCCTTACATGAAGCAAGTCGATCATTTAATAGACAAAGGTATCTAAGTGCCTTACATGAAGCAAGTCGATCATTTAATAAACAAAGGTATCTAAGTGCCTTACATGAAGCAAGTCGATCATTTAATAGACAAAGGTATCTAAGTGCCTTAAACGAAGCAAGTTGATTACTTAATAGAAAAAGGTATCTAAGTGCCTTACATGAAGCAAGTCGATCATTTAATAGACAAAGGTATCTAAGTGCCTTACATGAAGCAAGTCGATCATTTAATAGACAAAGGTATCTAAGTGCCTTAAACGAAGCAAGTTGATTACTTAATAGAAAAAGGTATCTAAGTGCCTTACATGAAGCAAGTCGATCATTTAATAGACAAAGGTATCTAAGTGCCTTACATGAAGCAAGTCGATCATTTAATAGACAAAGGTATCTTAGTACCTCACATAAAAGGCTTGAACAATAAGACTGCAATCTAAGAGACATATGAATAAAAGAACTGATTAATCTTTCGGTTCATTTTGCTCGGGAGGAAATGTTTAAATGCAGATAAATATCTTATTTGGATAGATTATTAAAACCACTATGGAAGTGATCACTCGTAAATTTACTAACTTGAATTGATTTATCGCACTTCCCACTACAGATGGAACAGGAAATATATAGATAAATACACATTGATATTATTATATGGTTTGATTTAAATTAAATTTACTAACTTGAATTGATTTATCGCACTTCCCACTACAGATGGAACAGGAAATATATAGATAAATACACATTGATATTATTATATGGTTTGATTATTATTATTGTTATTTTTAAAGAAAATGAGTGATCTATATCATCCAATCTTTTGAAAATCTCGTAGAGCGAGACAATAAAATACAATGTTTAATTGCTATTATTATTATTATTATTATTATTATTATTATTATTATTATTATTATTATTATCATCATCTGGGAACGAGTGGTTCGTACGTTCGCATTCTGACCATGAGACCCGGGTTCGAATCTCATCATGTTCGATTTGTCAGGATGTTATCGGACTGGAGGGGTCGATCCCATCGTGCAGTACCTTTGGAAAGTGTCTGAAAACGATATCACGGTTTGTGAGTGGATTTGGGTAGACGGAACCTTTAGAGGCAGACGAAGTCACAAGTCATTGTGGCCGAGGGATTGAGCGTGCTGGCGTGGCCGAAGCATTGAGCGCGCTGGCCTTGTTTAAATTGTTGATCACGCCAGATAGCACGCCCTTTCGCTAAAACTGTAACTAAGGTCTGCTCAGCAAAGTTGCAGTATATATGGATGTTAAACAAACATAAATGTGCCTGAGGAAGCGTCTGCAATAGGAAATGGCTAGCTGCTATACATTATTATTTTTATTATCATCATTATTATTATTATTATTATTATTATTATTATTATTATTGCTTGGTTTTGTAAATGAGTATTTGGGATTGTGTGCCATGTCTATCGTAGTCTTTCAGCTGGGTTAATCCTTGTTGGAACCGTTTCTGATAGTAAGTTAACGACAAGTATATATATATATATATATATATATATATATATATATATATATATATACCCAAGTATATGATTGGTGTATATGGAATGAATTCCAATAACCAACAATTACTATTCTTAAAAGAGTGCTCAATACAAAGTAGAGCAGATATAATTATTTACTTAAAAAAATTTATAACATAAATATGTTATAAAATCACTACAAAAATAGCCATTTTGTTTCAACATCCTCGGTGTCTTATCAAGTGATGATGTTGAATGTAAAATAAATGGTTTTAAAAGTTTCAAATCAAATAAATGTCTTTAAAAGTTTCAGGATTTTAAACTTTTAAAACCATTTATTTTACATTCAACATCATCACTTGATAAGACACCGAGGGTGTTGAAACAAAATGGCTATTTTTGTAGTGATTTTATAACATATTTATGTTATAAATTTTTTAAAAATAAATAATTATATATATATATATATATATATATATATATATATATATATATATATATTGATGCAATGTCTGGCCTTACAGGTCTGTTACTTTTCTTCTGTACTTTTTCTGTGGCTTGACTCAACGACCGAATGTATGATACATTTGACATAATAGGATTTCTTAGAGCTAGTACACATCTTAACACACATAACCCTACTTATTCTGTGCGTGTGTCTCTTCACGATGTTGGCGATCATAGTGCTTCAAATTTCCTGTATTTTGTTGCTGTTAGTATTTTTTCATTTTGCTATCTATATTAAATGAAGATTTATAATGTATAAGATTCCTCTCATTTGAAATAGCTGTGAAGAGTAATCTCCCTTGCATTTAATACAGCTTTTCCACAGAGATAAAATGGAAAGCAGTTACATTTCTTTAAGGAAACTTAGATCGACACAATTCCAAATGGGAGAAAATAAGTTAGGAAGATTCTATTGCAACAGAAATCAATTACTGTCCTCCCGTCAAATTTGGCATTCGTGAAACTATTATTATATATAGATCTACTACTTTAACAATCTATACTTTTTTAGCGCATTTTTTACATTGAAGTCAACGAGCAGAGGCGACGTTCTGTTCCATGCGTAAACGCAATCTTCAGGGCATATTTTCATAAATACACCATAACTATATTTTATCATATATATATATATATATATATATATATATATATATATATATATATATATATATATATATATATATGCAGTATATTTTCATTCAAGCATATTTGATTAAATAATTTGAATGTATTATGTCTATTTATTTTAGTTTTAATCCTTTCAAGTCCACGAATTGACTTCTTGGAGGCTGTAGAAAATCAATTAGAAAAATTCCAAAATATTAAATCAGAATACTATGATTAAATAATCTTTTTCAAAAATTTTTTAATAAAAAAATACATCCAAGTTACCCCCCTTTAAGAGGTAAAAAAATAAAAAATAAAAATTGAAATTTATGGTGTTAACGCATGAACACATCCATAGATATGCTACCTATGGTCCCAGATGAGATTGAAAGCATTTGGGAAAATAAACATTATTTGAAAGAAAATTTTTGAACTTTTCTTAATCAATTTTTTAAAGTGACCATAAAATTAATTTATAGACTTAAACCGATTAAAAACTAAAATAAACATACGTCTAAATTATTTTAACACACACACACACACACACACACACACACACACACACACACACACATATCACCCTAGTAAATATTAAATATATTTATTGGATAAATAGTAATAATAATATTAGTATTAATCGCGTTGAAATTTTAACATGGGCGGTTTTGTGTTTGCACAGCGCAAGGGAGGTAATTCCTGTTGGATGTTAATTTTGAAATGATAGCTTTCATGTCAGAATATTACATATAAATTTTAGTGCATCGATATATATATATATATATATGTATATATATATATATATATATATATATTTGATATTTCAAAAATTTTAAAGAAACGGTATATCAGCTGTTCAGCCAGTTGCTGACCGTAGGGGCGAGCCTTATTTTCGGTTACATAATAATGAGTTACAGATAAACTTAAAAACCATTATGAATATACTAAGATCCTCAAACACTGATAGCAATAATATTTCTGAAGCATAGATTTATAAAATAAATTTCAAAAACTGTTCCTCCCAATATACTGGAGAAACAAGTAGAAATTTAAAAAAAAACGCTTTTATGAGCATAAAAGAAACCTCACAAGAAACAACTTACCTAATGCACTAGTCATACATAGAAATAAATTCAACCACAACTTTGATTGTAAAAATGCTACACTCATAAAAAAAGAAAATAACCCACTCAGAAAGAAATTTCTAGAGAGTGTCGCCATTGAATATTACCCAAATATTAATCTATGCCCAGGTTTTTTCCCTATTTCAATTTTCTTAACAAAATTACTGCTCTCCCAAAGAAACGTACACAACAATATCGTAAAATCAAAAGAAAATGGTTAACTCCGTCAACACTGCAATAATAACTATATCTCCACACGTGACAGTAATTGACGTAATTTTCAGTTAACAGTATGAAAATAGCGTCCTCTAAATTCTTCCAGTAGCTAAGGATATTTTTGTTATTATTAGTTACTTTGTTTAAATCAATTCATTTCGTTTTTTGATTTGAGAAAGTCCATATTGGCAACTACTACAGTTTCCCAATTGCCATGTATATTTAAAGATAAATTTAAATTAAAAAAAAGAATATAATGGAATCTTACCTTATACACGTCAAATTGTTCAATGATCGAATCAAACAGGGTATAGAGATCGTTGAGTAAGTCAACAACCTGCAAGAACAAATAATTAGTAATGATTATTATTTTTTTTGTGGGGTGGGGGTATATTGAAAACAATTGTATATGGAAGATTTATGAACAGATGTATGGTGAGATACACAGAGAAGAACAGACTGATATATATATATATATATATATATATATATATAAGGATATATATATATATATATATATATATATATATATATATATATATATATATATATATATATATATATATAAGGATATATATATATATATATATATATATATATATATATATATGTATAAGGATATATATATATATATATATATATATATATATATATATATATATAAGGATATATATATATATAAGGATATATATATATATATATATTTAAGGTTATATATATATATATATATATATATATATATATATATATATATATACTGTTACAGTGGAATATGTAAGTTACCACAAAAAAAATCTAATTTAGACATCTCATAATGTGGTTACCATTGTTAAACACTTGATTAGATTGTAAGAATTTTTTTAATATAATAATGGGTTTAGGGATACAAGTTTTATTAATTAACTCTTAGCTGTTGGGAGAAAAGGTTGATTCATATATTTCCCAAGCGTATTTGTGCACCACCTATCCTGACCCCACTGGAACGGTGTACTCTGCAAATCCGGTCCTTGATCATGTCCAGGTCTAGCATTACATGTTTAATCAAAGCATAAGTTTTACAATTTCTATTCGATTCCACTTTCCTGCCAGGATGTGATTTTTTTTTTATCCTGGAGAACAATTAACAAATCGTAGATCCCAGAAGATTCAGCTGGTGTACCTGCACGTTCGTTGGGGCAAGAAATATGAACAAGTCGATTCGAGTCCGAAGAAAAGTTCATGTATATGTATATAATGAAGAAATTGTCACAAAAAGAATAATGTTTCTTTTACAAGAAAGCTGTGTACATGAAATAAAAGTCCAGCAAAAACAAAACAAAACAAAGAAAAGCAACAACAACCCCCCCCCCAAAAAAAAACAAACAAATATTGCAAATAATTCTGAAAGGAGAGAACTAGTTTTCGGCTTCACCGTTTTGTTCTTAGTAGTTGCCGTAATTATTTCAGCAGCAAGCGGACGCTTTCACTCTAACTGCCCCCCCCCCTCTCTCTCTTTCGTCGACTTCTACTGACTCGGACTGACTCCAGTTCAACTGTTTTCGCCCAAACACGAGCTTAAATGAATGCGGTGGTATCCACAAAAACCAGGAGTGTTGGTGAACTAAGAATACAATCTCATTACTGACCTCTCCCCGTTCACGATTAAATGAACAGTTTCTTCTTCTCAATTGGTCTTCCATAGTTCATTACATTATTAAACTATTGTTTTGATATTTTATATTAATAATTCTGACTAAGTACAGATTCTCTAGGCACAAACTTCACCACAAATTAGTTTTCTCATCTATAAACAAAATCCTAAACTATTACAATTATTAACATTTCAAGCGCTGCTCTCTGTCTCATCTGCACGTTAGGGAATATAACGAACCAACGAAAATTGGAACTCGGCTCTCCGATTAATAATTCCCAGTCATTATCCCTTACATCACCCACACATCCAAGCATACAGCACCTGTAATACCCAAGCGTCACTCATCTTGGTACTGAACAGGCTCGACGTTGCTTTAAGTCGGTGATCGTACAGGAATAAATGGTTAAGTTATCAGTATAGGTATCGCGTTGAGAACTGATGCCATCAGGAATGTTGTTGATAAAAAACTAGGAACAATGTAGGTCCAAAGATGGGGGACGCATGCATTAATGGAAAAAGATCTAGAAGAGTTGCCGTACTAGATAACTTTCATTTTGCGATTCGATGCGAAAGAATGAATCAGTTTAAAAAAAAAATCCGTCCCAAAATACCATAACCTTTCAACTTGTGTAGAAAACAATATGCCAAAACCTAACATATGCCTTCCAGATATTGAAAAAATATTTTTAAGAGAGAGGTGGAAAGAAGCTTAAATCATTTTGCGCCCAAAAGCAGACGTACGCACGATTCACAGATTTATAGTGTTAGATAGATAGATAGATAGATAGAAGGGTAAACAGAAAAATAATTAAATAGATAGATAGATAGATAGATAGATAGATAGAAGGGTAAACAGAAAAAATAATTAGATAGATAGACAGACAGAAGGGTAAACAGAAAAATAATTAGATAGATATTAGGTTGGTGCAAAACCAATGACGTAACAATGTCGTTTTTTGACGTTAAAAATACGTCAAAAAACGACATTATTATGTCATTATTTTTGCACCAACCTAATAGATAGATAGATAGAAAGAAAAATAATTAGATAGAAAGAAAGAAAGAAAGAAAGAGAATGTGATAGATAGATAGATAGATAGATAGATAGATAGATAGATAGATAGATTTTTTGGGGCTCCATCGCTGATAACGGTCACTAGCGGCAAATGCACAACTCTCTTACCTAAGAACGTAATAAGGATCCACTAACCTGATATGGTGTGCTTTCTGCTGACATGGCTGTAAAGCCGCAAATATCACTGAAGAAAAGAGTTACACTCTCAAATTCTTCTGCAGTGACGGTTTCTCCTCGAATGAGAGAGCTGGCCACCGATCTGAAAGAAAAGGAAAAAAAAGCCCATTGAAAGTGCAAACGGCGAAACATCATTTGGTGTTAAAATACATACATTATGAATTCTGATGCATATAGGAATAATATGAAAAGAAGTGTAGTAAATAGACAGATATCAACAGACTGGCATAGATAGATAAGAACAGACTGAGTTAGATAGATAGATAGATAGATAGATAGATAGATAGATAGAAAGAAAGGTATATAAAACGATAAATGCAACCTGAGTCATATATATATATATATATATATATATATATATATATGATCGACTCTCCCGTCCAGATTCGACTTATGAGGGTCAAGCAGATCAGTTTCCAGGAAACCGACAGCCCGACACCGGCACATGAGATCTGATTATAATGGTGAAGGCCTCGTGCTGGACCATCCACACTTTTTGGAGGGACGAATACAGAGAGCTGGTGCACCGAATGCCACAAGGTTCCCAAACGACCATCCGCAGGTTTTGAATTCAGAGTTGTCCTTCTTCTAGACCAATTGCCATCCAAAGCTATAGAACCCAGTCTGCCCTGCTATTTTACCCATAGCTGGGAGAAGAAGAGGATTCATACCTTTCCCAAGGGTATTAGCACGTAATTGAATGTAATGGATATATATATATACATATATATATATATATATATATATATATATATATATATATATATATATATATATATATAATTTTCCATGTACATATAAACAGAGTATCATTATTGTTTTGTCTGTGTATTGTTTAATATATTGTAATGTAATTGTCATCTTTGATAATGGCTTATGAAGCCGAAAGCTTAGATTGGATTAAAAAATATGGATCAATATTGAGATTTTCTTTCTTCGTTTAATGATAATGTTATTAAGCTTATCAGACATTATGAAAAGAATTTACATAAAATAAATAGACAACACTTGTCTATATTATTTAATGAAACATGTATCAATACATGCATACATATATATATATATATATATATATATATATATATATATATATATATATATATATATATATATATATATGTATGTATGTATAGGGTGCGATGTTTAAATTGTCGTCTAAATAACGCACAGAGGAAAAATAACTCTGGCGTCTAATTTTAGCAGATATATTTACCAAAATTACACAAAATACCTTGAAATAATAAAGAATAAATTTATTCAATAAAATCGCCATTCAATCGTAGCCTCCAGACGAGTTCAGAATCTCCTGAAACTTTTCTGGACGGTCTCCTTGTTTAAGCTGGTAAATGTTGACTATAATCTCTGCCTTTAGTTCATCTTTGGTGTCTCTCGTTCAACTGCGCCCCACACAAAACAATCAAGCGGTGAAACGTGAGGGGCGTGGTGGTCGCAGAAATTGTCTGACAGCCATGACTGGGTTCTCCTGCTTTTGTGGCATGATTCAGAGATCTGTTGCCGGACTATCATTTCATGGCAATTGATGTAAATCTTCGTATTAAGTCAAAGGCCCCGAGGAAAGATGAATGGAAGCATAACGTCGCTATCACAAGTGATCACACTAAACACCATGATGTTGACTGGATATAACATCTAACTCTTTTCGAATCTTCTGTAGGGTACTCAGATTGACACCCAAAGACTCAGAAAAGTTCGGCTTGGAGCGGTAGAGCATGCCGTTTGCAAATTTCCGGTCGAGTAAATTGTGTCATGGTGCTGTTCTTCTCACAAATAGTGACCAACTGACCCTACTATATCTTCAGTCGACAAAATAAAATTAAAAAAAAAAAAAATTAAAACATAAAATGGTGAAAATTTACCAATTGCACACATTATATGAACATATTAAATAAATCGAAACTTAATCAGATATGTAGATAGATATGAACCAATAGATCTTGTTTCAATACTTCAATTGTTCTTCTTCAGGTGATGGTAAATAAAAATGTTTTTATTATAATCTCTTATAATATATATATATATATATATATATATATATATATATATATATATATATATATATATATATATATAAGATATAAACAGAAACTGTCAGATAGCTAGCTTACTTACTAGATAGATATATATGAACACAGATAGATAAATAGAACCTGGGTCAAGTAGATAGATGTATAGATTGACAGACACATAGATATGAACAGACTGAGATAGATAAACAGAAAACGATATATATATATATATATATATATATATATATATATATATATATATATATAGATAGATAGATAGATAGATAGATAGACAGATAGATAGAACCTGATTAGATAGATATGAGCATATTTAGAGACTGAAAATTAAAGGGAGATAACTGTCATGTTTGAAATGATCTTATCTTAAATTACGTATCGCTTAAAAATGATGCATCTTAATTTGATTGTGTCATATTTATCACAATGAATGATTGGAAATAAGTCAATTGGTTTTTTAAGAGGGGTTATTTAATTTAATCAGTTAAAACCAAGAGATTGATAGTTCAACGAAAATAAAATATAAATAAAAGGATTCAAAATTCTAATATAAGTAGTTCAGAAATTCAGTTACCTTCCTTTAATTTTCTGACTTTTTGATTTTTCATTGAAATGAACCATTCGACGAAGCGACGATTCAACAGTTTCATTGAAAACAGTTTTCGAGCGATTGACATTCGTCTTCTTTTTCTTTTTATGAACCCTGTCCTTTCAGCACTTAGACGATCATAGCTCTCCACTTCCTCCCTATCCCTTATGGCTCTCAATAAGTTTCATCCTTCTGCCACTTCCTCCAGACCTCCTCCAGATATGTCATGCGTTGCTTTCCTTTGTCTTTCTTTACTTTTATTCGACTTGTGAGTATCGAATTCTCCAAGCCCTCCTTTCTCATTACGTGCCCCAGGAATTTTCAGCTGTTTTTTCCTGATGTTAAGTATAAGCTTTCTCCTTGTTTGAATCCTCTCTAAGATTTCATCGTTGCTCACACGCTCTGTCCATGATATCCTCAGCATCCTTCTGCAGGACCACATCTCCGTTGACTCGAGACTTTTCTATATCGTTGAGGAGGTCGTCCAACATTCGCTGCCGTAAAGAAGGACAGATGTCACGTAACAGCTCAGTATTTTTTTCTTTGTTATCAAAGAAATCCTCCTGTCACGCAATACTCTGCCCAGCTTTTGGAATGCGTCCTTGGCCATCCCAATACGTCTACAGATCTCAGTGCCGCATTTACCCTCCTCTGTCAAATACTCCCCAGGTAATTAAACTTGCGCACCTGCTTTATTTTAGTATCCCCAACCTGCAAATCGTATTTCCGGCTCATCTTTTTACGGATGACCATGCATTTTGTTTACTTGTAGTTTATGCTTAGTCCCTTCTTCTCGCTTTCTTTAGCCACGTTTTTGTGATGAACACTGTAACTGGCAAATTACTTCCCTGTCATAATCTGAATCATTGTAAAATATAATAGTATTTTTTATGTTTCTACTATTTGTTCTGTTGAATATTTTTATTGTTGTTTGCCAATTACTAATTGTTAGTGATTTAGTAATTTTATCATATTTTTTTTTTAAACTCTGTCCAGTTTTTTTTTTTCCTGGTTACTTGGCACAAATGTAAAATTAATAATCCATGCAATGTCACCTGATGCTTATTGAAATGCAGCATTTGTATTAAATTAATAGTATAATCTATATCTTCTTCAGGTTAACAGAAGAAGCAAAAGGCCATGTGCAGACAAAATCACGTCATTTGGTAAGGTATTAGCATGTATGAGCTTATACTGGGTTTTGATAATTTGAATGCACAGATTTTCTGAAAAAAATCTCTAATCAAAGTTTTGTTTTAATTTGTATAATATTATCATTTTTATAGTAACCCCCCCACCAAAAAAAAAAACAAAAAAACTAAACAACTTGTTTAGATGTATTTATTTTATATTTACATGTATTCATGAATACCATAGTAAAGTATTTTTTAAATATTAAACTCAGTTTAATTTTTTTGCTTCATAAAATTTAAGAGGAATTCGTTGGTCCTGACTTAGCATTTTAACTTCAGTCACTTTCCCACTGTCATAATGTAGCTTTCTTGTACCTTTTCTATAAATACTTTCATGATAATTGATCTGATGAATTTTCCTTCTCTGGTACCTAGACTTCATGAATTTAAGCACAGTACTAGATTGGCAGCTAGGTCTCAGAATTTTACAGTTGAAATGTTTAGATGTAACAGTAAGTTCTATGTAAAATAAAAATCATAAAATATCTGAAGTGTTCTAATAAATAACTGTTAGATGAGAGTTAAAAAGCATCAATAAATAGAAATATCTTATAGAATACTCACTTTGGTAACATACTGTACAGTAGGTCTTCAGCCTTCTTTTTCTGCTCCAAGAAGTCTGAAGTTCTTTCTTCAACAAGTGCTTCCAAGTTGTTTGCATATTGTTCCATACGTGATAATAAGTTATCGAGAAGATTACCTTTATCACCGTCTCTACAAAATAGAAATAAGTAAGTTTATTAACCTTAAACATTTTGCGGGGATAATTCATTTCTTAGCTAAGGCTTTTAAAGATAAATCCCTGAGCAGCATTCAAAGAAGAATATATGCGACAGGTGAATCACGAGTGATGTTATTGTAATGTTAACTAATCCAGTTATTGTAGAGAACAGATTTGGGGAGAAAGAAAGAGAAATGCAAATCATGCGAAACTGGATACAACCAGTAAATAAGAGTGAACCATTTAGTGTGACTTACACAGGAAACAATTTATAACAAACAAATACTAAGCAAGAAATGTGTGACACTATTTACGTCGATAGAAATAAAGAAGAAAAAAGAAAGGCTAGAATTAAATTTAGGTGATAAGAAGCCATCACGAAAAGGACACTAAGCGGTGTTATTTTTCTGACAAGGAAAAGTGGTAAGATTTTTATTTCCATTGGCGAGAAGGTAAAACACAGAATTTAATCTGATTTATGTTACGGGGCGGCGAGTAAGATATATCCAATCTGCTCATGGCAATGATAAAAAAAGTATTTTTTCAAGTTGGACAAGAGACCTCCCGCAGAATTCTAAAGAGATAGAAATAAAAATTAATTAAGCACGCCCATGTCCGAGAAAAACAAAAATGTCCGCTGACCACCATGAAGGAAAGATTAAGCCTTTGTCTATATGCAGAATATCATTGAGAGGAGCATCTGCTTATTATCAGGGCTGGCTATGATAGCGAAACTATTTTATCGGATCAGTAATTGGCACCAAGAATGCAAATATGTCGAATTGACCACCCACTTGTTTGCCGAAGGCCCCGGGTGATAAAGTCCAAGTGACATTTGGCTAAGATAAAAGTCCAAGGGTTTGTGGTCGGGCAGAAGGAAAGAAAGAGAAAGAAAAGAAAAAGAAAAAGAAAAAAGAAAAAGGAAGATAATTTTTTTTTTTGAGCAAGATTTTTAAACCGAGGCTAGTCTTGCCACACTCACGCTGCTGAGCGCCCATTGGCTGAATGGTGGCATGAGCGTTAGGCGGAGGTAATCATGTGAAGAAGGAGGGGAGGCCTATTGCGCCCCCCTGAAGGGATAGGTGTGAGATGCCACTGTGAGAGAGAGGGGAAACCCGTTGACACCCACTAAGGGCATGGTGAGATACCAATATGAGAACAGAAGAAGGTGGGAAGACGAAAGACTTCCAAAAATGGAAAATAACAAAATTTTCCTGACCGAAAATAAAGAAGTGGATTGTGGGTTTAGAATTATCAAGGAACCTCAAACCCCGACAAGCCCACCCCATTTTTGGTCGGCGTCCATATAAGCAGAGTCGCAGCGAGTGAAAACCAGTTCGAGTTCGAGTTCCAGTTAAGTTCGCAGTGAAGTTCGCAGCTGAGTTGAATTGAGTTGGGCCCACCTCGCAAAGAGTTGACCGAAAGATTCACGCAAATCACGACCTCAAGAACAATTTATTTTTGAAGAACGACTTAGACTCATACCACC
>OZ010593.1:17537381-17542381 GCA_963932145.1 Acanthosepion lycidas | reverse complement strand
CAAGTCATAAAGTGTGCGTTCCACTTACGCCTATTTTGTCTATGGTGGGTTCTTCCCAACATGGTTTGGCTAAGTGGCTTACTGAGCTTCTTGTTCCAGTTCCAGTATTCTATTCGGAGTATTGCATGCCTGGCTTTTCGTACGTTTCCTTAGAGTAACGTCCATCGCAGACAATGGTCGTAGGATCTCTAATCGACGTCGAGAGAATATTGTCTGGGCGCGATGAAAATCTGATGCAATCACGGATGACGCAATATTTTTTAAAGCGAAACAAATTTCATCATACACTCCGAAAATAGATTCATATTACTGGACACTACTGAAAATGACCTAATCTGAGAAAAAATAGAAATCGATTGCAATCTGTCACTCCAGTGGGTCTAAAACTGACCCTATGGTGAAAGAAAGAAAACTAAAGCGGTTGTTTCAATTAATTTGCACAAGGATACATATCACACTGCGTTTTGTTTTTGTTTTTTTTATATTAAGACATATGACCTAGTGCACTTTGTATGTCCATTCCACAAATTCGTTCCTTGCAGATTGACCACAGATTCTCGATTGGATTTAAATCAGAAGAATTTCCAGGTGATTCTATAGTACCATGATTTGGTCACTGGTAATGTTTGCCAGTGTGTTCGTGCAGCGTTACAATTTTCGTACGCTTCCTTGGAGTAACGTCAATCGTATACACTGGCCGTAGGACAACTAATCGACAGTCGAGGCAATAGTGTCTGGGCGTGATGAAAATCTGATGCAATCACAAATGACGCAATATTTTTCAAGGCCAAACAAATTTGATCACACACCCCTGCAAATAAACTAATCTGATGAAAATATCGAAACTGATTACACACAATCACTGCAGTGGGTATAAAACTGACTGTATAGTGCAAGAAAGGAAAATAAAGCGGTTGTTTCAATTAATTTGCACAAGGGTGTATACATAACATGCCCTTTGTACAAATCAAATGTCGTCCTGAAATTCCATCGTCCTTACTTTATCACCTAGATACTTAATTGAAAATATAAATAGAAAAATCATTAAACTTGTGTGTGTGTGTGTGTGCGTGTGTGTCTTTGGATGGTTGAATGAACTTGTGTGTGTGTGTGTGTTGGTACTTACTTGTTCATCTTACGCATTAGCGTCTTTATCGCAGGTAAATCAGGTCTCTCGTTAGGATCCTCGGCCCAGCATCTTTTGATAACGTTAATCAATTCTTCAGAAGGACATTCTGAACAGTCTAGTGTCGGGCGGAAGGCCGGGCATAAGCCATCTTTTACTTTTTGGTAAATCTCTAGAAAAAAGTGAAAGGGAAAAAAATATATATATATTTTTTTGTCAATGACACCTCACTAAATCATAGTAATCTACCCACCATCAAATTTTGCCTTGAAGTTGAGAATATATTGATTTCATCTCCAGCAAAGAGTTAAGACCCTACCAAAGGTGCTTGCAATATCAACTTTTATTCTTTTGACTTAAGTATAAAACAGATCAATGCATGAACTATTAATTGTGATTTGTATCCTAAACTGGTAGATTCATTGTTTTTTTAACGGCTTACCAACCTTTTAAAACCAGAAAATATTTTTAGATTGTAAGATTTTTTTTTCAGTTAATAATGATTTATTGATACATCTTCCACTAATTAACCCACATGTGGGGCGTAAGAGGTGGATCCAAACCTTTTCCAAGGGTATTTGAGTGTAAGTGGAAATCCACTCTCCGATTAACAATTCCGAGTCGTTATCATTTACACGACCACATCCAAACTTACATCATCCGGTATTCCCAAATGGTCGCCACCTACGTTGTGCCAAGGCTCGATGTTGCTTAACTTCGGTTATCGTTTGAGAACCGGTGTTTCAAAGTGATATGGTCGTAAGAAGAATTTTCTTAAAACATTCAACATTAAATTGGCAACTTTAGAGTGACGAGCTTCGTCGGGATTTGAACTTGCTGATTTCACTTTCTGTGCCGATAACCGTTACAATAAGCGGGTGTCCATAAGCTACTGTCGTAATAGAATTATTGTACGTTCAATGCACACTGTGTGACCTGAGACGTGGGAACTCGAGCCATATTAAACGACAAATTAAAACTAGTAGATTTCCGCACCATTGAACACAGAAAGAGTTGTGAGTTCAATACCTGGCTATAGCAGAGGTAAACAAAAAAAGGTGGAAAGCTGAGTTAAAGGGAGATGACTGTTATGAGACAACCGGAAGAGGCATGGCACATGGAACTAGAACGATCTACTCCGGTGGACGAAATAAAGGGTTCACTTCGAAATTTCAATCAGCTGAAAAAGGCCGTTGCGTACAACGCCTGAAACGTCATGAATATAGCAACGAAGTCCAAACAATGTAAATAGTGTAATTAATTGCAATACCTCATCTCAGAAATAGACATATATATATATATATATATATATATATATATATATATATATATATATAATTATTTATTTAAAAATTATAACATAAATATGTTATAAAATCACTACAAAAATAGCCATTTTGTTTCAACTCTTCTGGTGTCTTATCAAGTGATGATGTTGAATGTAGATTCTACATCCAACATCATCACTTGACAAGACGACATAGGTGTTGAAACAAAATGAATAGCCGAAAGCGCTCGGACTTTAAAAAAAATATTCAGACAACTTTTACACATTCTATGTCCATAAGAAAAAAAAAGAAGAACACACGAAAAATTAAATAAAAGCTTAAAGGCAGTACTTTATCAGCAGGCCTTAATTAAACATGTATGAGAGAGAGGTTACTGCCCCAGTATATATATATATATATATATATATATATATATATATATATATATATATATAGTATTAAGGTTGTCTCTTTCTTAATTATTTAATTAATATTTGTTCTGGTGTTACATTGAGCTCTGTGGATCACATCCTCTTTGGAATTAACCACACGGATTGCCAAACTCTTCATTACCTTACTATATATATATATATATATATATATATATATATATATATATATATATATATAATCTAGTGCAGTTTAATTTATATTACAATGAATCATTCATACATAATGTAAATTAGTAAAATTAATGAAATAAAATGGCGAATTCACTTCGCTAACTAAATTTTAAAGATGCATTAAACCACTAACCACTCATGGGTTTGTTTGTTTTTTTAATTCTAAGCTGTATTAAGTTTTCTTTAAATATACAGTTACTTTCGATAGGTTCTCTGGTCATCATCAGGCATGGAAACTATTTTCTTTTTGGTAAAATTCAGATAGCATCCGAGACTAGAAATATAATGCATATCGGTGCAAGGTAAGTAGAACATGGAGCCAAACAGGTAAGAAAGAGTTACACGTGTTTTCCCAGTGTTATTCTTACTTTACACGGCCTTGCGTTGTCATGGAGGAGAAGGACATTTTTCCATTAATCCACTGTGTACGCTGTCACTGATGTGCGAAAACTAACGTATGTTAGTGTAAAACAATATTGTAATTAATAGTTAAGTAATTTTATATTTCTTTGTTAAAATTATCAAATGTTTCTTGGACAAGGGAAAAGAAGAGAAAAATACCTTGGGTGCTCAGATCCACGCCGGCCATATAGAATACTCCGTTTCTGTAGATAATCTCTTGACACATGATGGCAAAACTATAGACATCCCCTTTTTGTGTTCCTTGATGTGGGGGATTATGCATCCGTAACAACTCAGGAGCTGTCCACAATTTCCCTGTAAGAAATTAATTAACAATGATGATATGTAAAACATTTTAAAACTGCTATTGCAATAGAACAATATTTTCTAAGAATTAGGTAACACAATTATATATACGATAGTCCTTATATATATATATATATATATATATATATATATATATATGTGTGTGTGTGTGTGTGTGTGTGTGTGTGTGTGTGTGTGGTATAACAAATTTTAAATCGAATATTAACATAGAAAAGAGATGATTGATGTAACACATCTTCCTATTCTTATTAATCTGGATTTTAGTTTTACGAATGTATACTTACCAGATCTAAAGCTGAATGTTGATAGATCAAAACTTTTGTCAACACTGCCGCCTTAAAAGAAGAATGATTTACACGCAACATAATCCTGAGACGGGAAACTATATATTTACTTATAAGATTTATCTGGTAATTTTAATACCTCCAAAACTTAACTTGTTTTTTTCAATAATCTGAGAATCCCCTCTCTGCCTCCCATCTACATGGTTGATTCTAACCTCCAGGAAAGTGACTCGTCGGGCTAACGTTCTCAGCTGACGTGAATTGGGAAGAGTATACTGAATCCATTTTGTTGTAACATAGGGAAGGTTACTGAATAGAATAATCACACGAAGGTTGGTAATGAACGATAATACTTAGGACAAGAACAACATATATAAGATTCGCCAGTAGTTGTCAACTGCTAGAAATGAGTCAAGTGAATTTCACAATGAATGTCCATTTGCAGGATATCTACCAACCGCTCCACGCGGTCAGATGTGGCACAAGACCGAATTTGAATGTAGGCTCGACCAAAAATTCCCCGTAGACCCCGGGTCGGGTATCTGTTTCCCGAAACGAGACTCTGCCCTTCGACATAGCCTCGTCTGGGGATCCTCTCTGCCCGGAGGTAGTGAGTTTGTCCAGCACAGCTGGATACGAAATCTTCAACTGCAGACCAACATACAGTATATGAGAATGGGGGCATGCCCATTATTGTCCGTAGGTATGCTACATTTCTAGGTCAACTGCTAAGAAAGTTGAGGTGCGAGACAATTTTTCTCTCCTGAACGTATCATACATATTTATATGTCTAAAATTCGTCAGTACTAAGTATATTGCTGCCGCATATGATACAATGCCACTGCTATTTACCTTGAGCTGCTTGATAAAATCAAAAGAAGCATCAGTAATATTATTTGTCCTGGCAGCTCTGCTTCAGTCACTTTCCTACCGCGGCAAGGTTGCCGCCCTGTGCCTTTTGTATAAATAC
>OZ010593.1:17514881-17532381 GCA_963932145.1 Acanthosepion lycidas | reverse complement strand
CTAATGTTAACTTAATACGAGGCTCAAGAGCCTCCCGAGTTAGAGAGATAATGAATGAGTACGTGATATGAGGACGAGTAAGAAGTGACGATTACAAGGATATGGTGAATCGATAACGACTGTTTCTAGATTTGAAAGAGGCTACGGTTGTAGTAAAGGAAGCATACTCGCGGGAGTCTGCTCCATAAAGTAGCGGTTCTAGGGAGGAAGCTCTCTGAGTAGAACAACGTCCTTCTTACGAATGAAATGCAGTAGGATCTGAGAGTGATTCAACCCTATCGACGGGCAGGTTTTCAGTCTAAAGATCTGAACAGGTAGCACTACAAAATGGAGATCGTCTGATGATTTGCCATGGAAATAACGATAGAACGTCTCCCCGATTCTTCAATCCACTACTTCATATATATATATACTTAGATGTACGATCTTCTGTGCAGAAATATACCCTATTTAATGTTAGCTGCTTGCTTTGTTTTACAACGGCTTCCAGAATTTAAATCTCTTTATAGTGATTCCTATGTAATATTTTGCTGTTATCCATTAAATAAAGTTATTTTAGTGGGTTAGTGTTTGAGTGGTCAACGCTTTTCGTTTACCAACAGTGAAATTTACGTCGGCCGGCCTAGATCATCGAAAGAATTATTAAATCAAACAACCCTCCGCAGGTTTTAAATTCAGAGTTGTCCTTCTCTTAGACCAGTTGAAATAAACATAGAACAACGATAGGCTTCAGACGTTTCGTCTGCTGGGAAAGCGGCTGTAGGCTAGAAAATAAGTAATCCTCTTAGTTAGGCTGCGTAAACAATTGTGATCTATGTCTAGGCTAGAAATTGAGGATATATCACCTCCAACGCAGATATAGCATCAATTCCTCAGTTTTGGTATGATCTGACTCCGGTAAAGATAAAGGAATCAGGTTTTGTCTGCAGCGTAATAAGGAACCCATCATTTTGTCCCAATCTTCAGCAATGCGTTTTTGGGCTGTAGTGAATCTGAGTGCCGATCGGCGCCCAAAGCAAGAAGCCTCAATATTAAAGTTTTCGGATAAGATAAAACCTTTAATTATGGCTGACAGCTTCCCTTTAAGTCGCGAGCCCGTGGAAGCATTCTGAAAACTTAAAGCAGTAATCGAAAGTACCTTTCTTCAAGTTGGTTAAGAATACGTCCCCCGTAGTATTCGAGACGGACGCTTCTGATACGGCAATTATCGATGCTTTGAATCAGGTGATCCGTCCAGTGGCTTTCTTCTCACGCCGACTGAATGAAAGCATGCTTCAACAGAAAAATAAAAAGTTGGTCTCGTTACTTATCTGGTCGACATTTTAGCATCGTTACGGACCGACAGGCGGTAAACTTCGTTTTTAATACTGAGAGACCAGGAGAAAATTCAGCGTCTGCTCGTTGATGAAGAAATGAAACTGTCTTGGTTTGGGATGTATTGAATGTTACAGGCCAGTTCCCCGCCCCGACTATTGAACTTTTGAAGCTAGATGTTACTACCTGACAACATTTCTGCTCTGTGCTTATCTACAGGAGCATATTTTGGCTGAGAGAAGATATTGATTCCTGAACTTCGGGATGAAAACGAAAAATTTTTTTCTTCCCAATTAAAACTATGACGATTGTCTGGGCCCCGGGGATTCCAAATCTGCTGCAGTACAAAGCTCACTCCACGATAGATGGAGGGTTAGTGGATACCGACACCAGCGTGACAGTGGTCGCGGGGATTGTCATTGGCATATATGTAGGCGTAATGGCATCCGCTATTAAACTGACCATCTTTCACTTTCTGCTGTCATGGAGATGTCGTTAAATAAGCTACATCTATTGTGGTGTTATTTTATTTTATTTTATTTTTTTTATCTCGGTGATGCCTTTCTTTGTTCGCTCCTGCTTAACTTTAATATGTAGATGTCACTACTTAGGATTGAACTCACTACCACTTTTAAACAGAACTTCTATCAAAAGGACACAGTCACAATGGATATCAGAAAGCGTATTTTGTAAGCATATTAACCCTTTGAAGCCTGGCCATCGCTTTACCGGTGTTAGAAAAAAATGACGTAATGACCAGACACCGGTTGACACCAGTAGAGAAAAATGGTTGGGTGAAAACCTTGTAACTATATCTACCGTGAAACGTTCTTGGTTTTTATGTGCCGTGTCTATTCAGGACGTAGGCGAACATGTCTCTCCACTTCCCTTCTATCCCTTATAGCTCTCAATTAGTTTTGTCCTTTTGCTACTTCCCCTAGGGCATGTTCTTTCATCCACTTGCTTAGGCCCATCAGGTATGTCATGCGTTGCTTTCCCTTGTCTCTCTTTCCCTCTATTCGACCTGTGAGTATCAGATTATCCAAGCCTCCCTTTCTCATTACGTGTACCAGAAATTTCAGCTGCCTCTTTATGATGTTAAGTATAAGCTTCTTTCTTTTTTTCATCTTCTCCAAAACCTCATCGTTGCTCACACGCTCGGTCCATGATATCCTTAGCATCCTTCTGTAGAACCATACCTCCGCCGCCTTGACTATCTTTGAGGAGATCTTTCAACATTCGCTGCCGTAAAGAAGGACAGATATCAGTAGCAGTTCAGTCCTCTTTTCTTTGTTACCAAAGAAATACCAATTATTTGCGAATTTTGACTCACAGGCAGAAGGGTTAACATTGTTCAGGAACGCAAGGCACAAAGTGGTAAATCTAATGTCAAATGGTTTTCCTATCACCATCTTTGTTTGAGGTATTATAAGCTATCGTGTAATAAAAAGTCATTGAAACCGTATAATATGGTATTGCAGTTACCCAGTATTCCGTTCGATCCCAGTTTGGTTATAAAAAAAAAGAAACAGAAAAAGTTATTCCAGGGGGTGAAAAACAAACAGAAAAGTCAAGCAAAGAAGTCTCGAAAGTTAGGGCTAGAAAAATTATATTTATAAAAAAATAAACAAAAAAAAAACCCCAAAACAATACAAAACTGACAACAATAGTTCGAAAAAAATAAAAAGTATAATAATAATTTCCTATCAAGAAAATCAAGCCCCAAGCGTACTTTTTTTTCTTTTACAAATACAGCCTCACCTTTATAAAATTTTTCCGTTTTTTCAGTCACACACTGGGTGAGCGGAATATTCTCATCTACTGAAAGAAATGCGATGCTTATCATGGCGAAATATATAAAACTATATTTATGGATTAAAGTCCTCAATATTAGCAATAGAGTCTACTTAAATATAAAAGAAATCATTGAGGTCATTACCCAGAGCCGACAGTCTGTTTCATGTTTAAACGCAATCATGAGGCTATATGATTGCATTTAAACATGAAACGGGCTGTCGTGGTTTTGTGTTGACTTCAATGACCCCTCATATATATATATATATATATATATATATATATATATATATATTACAATGAATCATTCATACAAAAATTAAATTAGTAAAGTTAATGATATAAAATCGCGAAATCCCTTCGCAAACAAAATTTTAAAGATGCATTAACCTACCAATCACTCGATGAATGTTATGATCCTTGTTTTTTTTTTAATTATAAGTTGTATAATGTCTTTATTAAATGCACAATTACAAGGACCATAACATTCATCAAGTGGTTAGAATGTTAATGCATCTTTAAAATTTTGTTTGCGAGGGATTTCACCATTTTATATCATTAACTTTACTAATTTACATTTTCTATGAATGATTCATTGCAATATAAATTGAACTGCAGCACATATTTGATATATATATATATATATATATATATATATATATATATATATATATATATATATATATATATTGTGTGTATTTAGGCAGCATCTTTTCATTCATACACGTTTCATTAAATAATATAGACAAGTGTTGTCTATTTATTTTATGCAAATTCTTTTCATAACGTCTGATAAGTTTAATAACATTATCGTTGAACGAAGAAAAAAATTCACAATATTGATCCATATTTTTTTTAATACAATCTAAGTTTTCGGCTTACATAAGCCATTATCAAAGATATCAATTACAACATATTAAACAATATACGGACAATTTGTTCAATGATAATGTTATTAAACTTATCAGACGTTATGAAAAGAATTTGTATAAAATAAATAGACAACACTTGTCTATATTATTTAATGAAACGTGTATGAATATATATATATATATATATATATATATATATATATATATATATATATATATATATATATACATATATATATATGTAGTTTATCAGGAAACAACAAATATGGCGTATCAAGATAACTTCATCGTCCTTACTGAACAGATTTGTCAATAATTAATTCACAACAATGTAGTTCTAAGATGTCGACTAGACGGTTTCAGTTTCCGAAAAAAAAAAACCCTTGTAGCAACCAGAGAAGAGTGGCCTTGTTTTTCACGGTTTGTATGAAAAATATCCATATGGTATTTCTCCTTGCGTTCACTCGAACGAAATATAGCAAAAGCCTAGAATTTAAAAGCGGAATCACCCATATGCATGAGTTCAGTGGACAGAAATAATCCAGTTGTCCTGACATTTCACATTAGGGACGCGTCAGAAGCCAAGGATATAACTTTTTAATAGGGGACGAAGCCGAAACTCAACTAGATAGAATATATCTAAAATTTGAGAGTAATTCGAGCATCCATTCTAACGACATACGGCAAACAGGAGTCACACACTTATACAACCCCAAAGGCCAAAGATAGTCCATATTTGTTAATCATTTCACTCCAAGAAAGGGGATAATGTAACTCGGATCCAAGGCAGGAGGGCTAGTTGGCGTGAAAGAGAACCAGAAGACTTTTTAGGAAACACAATTATAAAAGGAAAACAAAGGATAAATCTTCTACTCTTGCTAATAAAAAAAAAAAAAAAAAAAAAACGGCGTTGGGGGCGAGTGTGAACCGGTCGTTAGGCTATCCTATCTACATTTAATGAAAAAAAAAAAAAAACATTCAATCAAGGGTGGCGAAAAACTTATCATAGCCCACTTTCAAAAGGTTTAAATCAGTATTTGTTCAGATCTCGTCCAAGTGTAGTCAGAACAGATGGGACCAATCGCATCATTTATCAATGGAGGCCGCTCAAGCTCTAAGAAATAAATCTATTTCTCTCTCTACGGGAGAAGTGTCATGAGGGATGTCTCCTTTGGAACTGACTTTTATAGCAAAGACCATAAGGAACCCACCTTGGTATTTATTTTATACGCCTACTTGTACGAAATAAAGTGATATAATGGAATATGAATACACCTGTGTCCCCCCTCACTGGAATATGATTGGCTGGTGTCCGTCATAAATACCGACGGACATGTAGGAGAGTCAGAGCCTTAGTCTGAGAGCTAAGTCTATAACGACGCCCATTGGACTACGCCATTGATCTACACTTCTTACCTGCGACTATGACGCGTACCAGTCGATTCTACTTGATTATAGTAGCCAAAACAACTTAGCACTTATTTTTTAGCACATAGTCATAGTTATCTCCTCTCCACAACTTCCTATCCTTTGGCAGTATGGAGTTCTGATGATTGAAAAAAGCTTCCAGATTTCAGATCAATACTCTGTTTGACTGATCAATGTTTTCTACGGCTAATATCACTGAATCAGATAAATTAACGCATCTATGTAAATTGTCCATCTTTCCCTTGTGAATATTGGCATTAGTATATCAGGTTCAGCGATCGCTGGGCATTTGATTAAAAACAGCAGTGTTCTCCGTATTATAGACCATAATCACCAAAAGATTTTAGCATCAGTATATATCAAGCCCTACCAGCCATCTCTTTGTAAACAGAAGTGGTTGGTGGGCCTTTTAATGCCATATTTTTAGTTCGTACCTGTCATTCTTACTCGTTCTGAACATTTAATTTTGTCATCGATTTTTGCTCTTATGAGAGAGGATCTATCAGCCGGTTTATCTGCTTTTAACCGCTATATTTCAGTATTACCAATTCATGGTAATATATATTTTTGTTACCCTCTTTTTTTATGGATATTCTTTTAATATACCTGTTTTTTATTGCTGTAATAAAACATTATTATTGTTATTAATATTATTGACAAAGCATCCACAAAAAACAAGCTCTTGTTCAAAACATGCAGAAGAATATGCATTAAAAGAATAAAAAGAGATGTGATTATCATGTCAGCACGTGATACTTACGATTGTAATAAGCAAACGTGTTCTCGTCGTCCATCTCAGAACTTTCTCGAAGAGAATGGAGACCAAAGTCTGTAATCTTTAGGACGAATCGACTGTCAACCACACAGTTGGAACTCTTCAAGTTCCCATGGCTTCGGACCTCACTGCCGTGCAAATAATTAACACCCTGGAGAATAAAAAAAAAAATATATTTTACAATTTCTTGTATGAGATCAGGTGAAAATATGAATGCAGGATATTAATCAATTCGGTTTTCGGTCACTATTTTCATAGGCATTGATAAAAATAAAACTAATAAAAATGAACTACAAAAAAAGGAGTGAGAAAAAGTCATCACAAATCAAAAGAATACGTGATTATCTGAAAAATAATTTCCTAAGCCTGTCGATAGTCAACTATCGTTCATAGATGAGAGTAACTTAATACTAACACGGTATTGTCTGAAAAAGAAACAGGCGTTATTACACAAGCCAAAATTGCTGCAATCAAGGGTTGCTAAATACTTATTATAGTCCACTTTAAAAAGATTTACGGTTGGTTAAACCACTATTTGTTCAGATCACGTCAGAGTGTATTGTCAGGATAGATAGGTGTTATGGTGAAACACACCCATTCTATAGTTAATAAACTCTCCCACCTATAATAAGTAGGAGTAGTAAGAGAAACGAGGGTCAGTCGATGTCGGACGACCGACTGAACGATTGAACTCTCTACCTTCGGGCGGGGAGGAACCCGAACGAGGCTACGCCGAAGGGTGTAGTCTCGTTCGGGGAGGTAAACCGACCCTGAACCCGTTTATACGGGTTCAAAGGGCATATTTTTGGCCGAGCCCACGGGCTCGGAGATACCACGTTAAACCGGCCTTGTGCCACATGATACCCTCGTGGGGGGGGGTGACTAAATACTAGTCGATGTCGGGCTACCGGCTGAACGGTTGAACTCTCTGCCTTCGGGCGGGGAGGAACCCGAACGAGGCTACGCCGAAGGGCGGAATCTCGTTCGGGGAGGTAAACCTGACCCTGAACCCGTTTATACGGGTTCAAAGGGCATATTTTTGGCCGAGCCCATGGGCTCGGAGATCCCACATTAAACCGGCCTTATGCCACATGATACCCTTGTGGGGGGGTGACTAAATACTAGTCGATGTCGGACGACCGGCTGAAAGGTTGAACTCTCTGCCTTCGGGCATGGAGGAACCCGAACGAGGCTACGCCGAAGGGCGGAGTCTCATTCGGGGAGGTAATCCGACCCTGAACCCGTTTATACGGGATCAAAGGGTATATTTTTGACCGAGCCTACGGGCTTGGAGATCCCACGTTAAACCGGCCTTGTGCCACATGATAACCTCGTTGGGGGTGAAGACTAAATACTAGTCGATCTCGGACGACAGTAGTCGAATACGAAAGTAGTCAGCGACCACAACAGGATTACTCTGCATTATTACCTATTATATCAAGTTCCTAACGTTTTTTATGTCGAACTATTTAGGACCGATTTAGTACAAATACAAGCCTCCACTGCGAAATAACTCCGCAACAATAGGCTCAATTGCATCAATTATCATTTTCAATGGAAAGCGAGAAGAAGAATTTAGACTGCAAGAAACACGTAGCCAACCAAAAACTGCAAACAGCATACCAACACTAAAAACCGATTATTACCTGTGGCCTAAGAAAAGTTTTTTTTTAGCCAAGAAAAATAAATTACATCCAATTTCGAAAATTTAATTACGTAATCCCAACTCAACATAAACAGTATTTGGATTAAGTCCTCCATTTGCTAGTTTCAGTGTTTGTATTCAATTTTTTATGGATTTGATCAAGTTATCAACAATCGTCATATCCATATTTTGCCACGCCTTTAGCAATGTTTCACGCCCTCGAAGTTTACGGTCAAGGTTCTTCCGAACGTGCTCTATTGGATTCATGTCAGTACATTGGGCAGTGATTTGATTCTTTGCGATTTCTTCCAGGCCTTTTCTACTTTGCTCGTATGACATAACGCTTCGACTTCTTGAAAAAGGTAAACATTTTGTCAATCTTATTGGTTTCAAATAGTGGGAGTAATCCTTTCTTTAATATTTGACATTATTTTGGACCAATCAAGCGCTCGTCTACAAGAATCAACTCATATTTCCCTCCAAACCAGACAGCGCCTCACACCATTACTCCAATCCTCCCATATTTCACGGTCGCCTGCATACATTCAGTGTTCCAAGTCTCATTTTGATTTCTCTAAACAAACCTGTCTCGAATTCGAATATTGGCAGAATTTACTTTCATCTGACCAAATTACAGACCGCCAAAATCCATAATCTTTGCTCTTGAATTCTCTTTCCCAGTATTGTCTGACAATATTGTCTGAAAAAAAGGAAGAGACAAGCCAAAATTACTGTAATCAAGGGTGGCTATAAACTTATCAAGGGCTTCTTCCTTGCAACTCTTCTTTGATAGCCTAGCTCTTTCAAAGTCTTTCTCACCGCACATGGTGACATTTCCATGCTGTTGACGACGTCTTTGACGCTCTGACGACGGTTTTTGATGAATTCCTTCTTCAGCGCCCTTTTCGTTCGCTCAGACACGATGCTTTGTTTTCCTGAACGTTGTTCCACACGACAATGGCTTTCTTCATTACATTTCTTGACAATATTATTAACCTTTTAATGATTAACCTGGAAAAACCTAGCAATTTCACTATTTGACTCGTCACACTGATGCCATTCCATTATTTGCCTTTGTTGAAATTCACAAATTTCCTTACCACCGTGAACTTTCATTACAAAATATAAGTCAACTATTGTTCATAGATGAGAGTAGCTTGAGACTAACACGGTACTGTCTGAAGAAAAAAGAAAAAAAAAACAAGCCAAAATTGGTGTAATCAAGGTTTGCTAAAAACTTATAGCCCACTGTATTCTTCTGAAAGTACACTCAAGCAGGCCTCGAAGATAAATCAATGCTACCATACACTTGCATTCGGCACTGTGTATTCTACAAAAGAGACTTCACTACTAAAATTGGTCTGTCGACGCCTGACAGGTCATAACTTTAAAAACAACGTATAAACTTTCGCTGTCTCCATCTACCAAGGATATTTGTTTTTTGGCATTATCACCTAATGGAAATCCCACTTTTACAGGAATATTTTTCTATACCTATCGTAATTTGCATTAGGTGTCCAAGAGAATGTTTTTCGCAATCTTTTACAGCCTTGTTTTCCAATCATTTTTTGTAAATGAACAGATTCATTTTCAATTTCGCAATAAGTTAGGGGGCTTTATTGTGCTTCTAATGTAACTAAATATATATATATATATATATATTAATTGTATAGTAAAATCGCAAAAAAAAATGATTCTGAAAGCTTCGAACAATGATTATTTTTATATTGTTATGATGGATGAATACATTCGTCAGCGTGTTCTAAAATGTATATTTAGAAAAATGAAGTATTTCAGTTGCCATCGTTTTGCGAAAATATTATTCTTTTAAATATCTATCTATCTATCTATCTATCTATCTATCTATCTATCTATCTATCTATCTATCTATCTATCTATCTATCCCATTCTAATTCTATCTATCAATCCTGCCTACCGCACAGATACCACATAGTTTCTTGAAAATGACTGAGGCACTCGAAATTACTTGAAGAAAATATTAGTACAAACATGAATTTTGGACAGTTTATCCACAATGTCAACCCCAATATACAAATCCTTATTCGAAAATTGGAAAGATACAATTGAAAAATTAAACAGATAAACCTTGTCGGTTATATTTAATCAATAAATAAACAAATAATTAATTGACAGACAGACAGACAGACAGACAGATAGATATGAGTTGACTGTGATAGATGGATATATATATATATATATATATATATATATATATATACAGAGAGAGAGAGATAGATAGATAGCATTGGCTCCTTCTGGCTTCCATGTAGAATCGCCACTGTGGGAAACCGCTTGGGAATGCCAGGTGCTTTATGCTTTGATGTAGCAGTGGTTTAGTAGGTAATCGTTCGGAATGTGAAATTTTTTGACCAGACCAATAAAGTAGTTTTTATGCCCAAGAAAAAGAGAAAAAAAAAAATGTTCGAAATTCATACATAATTCATATAATATTCACCTATTTTTGTTCCGCGAAATAAAGATTTGCATTTTTCTATTAACACAGCCAATATATAAAGAAAGAAAGAAAGAAAGAAAGAAAGAAAGAAAGGACGAATATAAAGAAAGAAAAAAGATAAATATTAGTGGGAACGACGCAAAATATTAGATTGGTGCAAAAATAATGACGTAATAATGTCGTTTTTTGACGTTAAAAAATACGTCAAAAAACGACATTATTACGTCATTATTTTTGCACCAACCTAATATCTGACCTAATGACCTAAATTCAAATTTACATATATATGTTTGTGTATGTGTGTGTGTGCCCGCGTGCGCTGGTTATGCCAGAGAGAGAGAGAGAGAAAGAGAGAGAGGGAGAAAGAGAGAGAGAGAGGGAGAGAGAGAGGGAGAGGGAGAGAGAGAGAGGGAGAGAGAGAGAGGAAGAGAGAGGGAGAGAGAGAGAGAGTCCGACAGAAGGAGAAATTTCTAGACAATTTGGTGAATATTTACTTAGAATTTTTTTTGCACAGATTATCCGATGTCATATTAGCAGACATACATTTTAGCGCCACTGGAGCTTGAACAGGTACGGGGTCGCCCTTCGCAACCAGCAACAATAAATTCGAGGATCCAACTGCCAAAACTTAGCCTATAAAGAGATTCTGCCGAACTCATTGAACACATACAACTGGGGGGTCCAGGCGCTGCAAGTTCCCAAGACAACTTTGAAATTTGACAAATTATAGGGGAATTTTGAGGCCATATGAATTGGGTATTATTACAGCATATTCTAAGGTCAACATTACCAACTTCAACCCATTGCCTTATAATTCTATCACTAAAATGATCTTATTTTCTAAAAAAAAAAAAAAAAGGAATGAAGCATCGATTTTCATGAAAAGCAATATTTAGCCCCCTTCCCAACCAGGGTTACATATGGCACAAGGCCGGGTTTAACGTGGGATTTCCGAGCCTGTAGGCTCGGCCAAAAATATTCCCTCTTTGAACCCGCATAAACGGGTTCAGGGGCAGTCAACCTCCCCGAACGAGCCTCGTCCGGGTACTTCTCCGTCTGACGGCAGAGAGTTAGACTGTTACTTAGCCCGGAGGCCAGTTAAGAAATGAAAAGTACACTCATTAAAGAAAGTTGCTTCAGGGGGCCATCTAGGATTAAAATTCTTCCTTTTATTATATTCTTTCTTTCTTTTTTTATATTCTCTTTCTTTCTTTCTTTCTTTCATTGCATTCTTTCTTTATATACACTTTCTTTATATTCTTTCTTTTTTCTTTCTTTCTTTCTTTCTTTTTATTGTCTTTCTTTATATTCTTTCTTTCTTTAAAATCTCTCTTTATATTCTCTTTCTTTCTTTCTTTCTTTCTTTCACTGCATTCTTTCTTTATATGCACTTTCTTTATATTCTTTCTTTTTTCTTTCTTTCTTTCTTTTTATTCTCTTTCTTTATATTCTTTTTCTTTCTTTTTCTTTCTATTCTTTCTTTTTTCTTTCTTTCTTTCTTTTTATTGTCTTTCTTTATATTCTTTCTTTTTTCTTTCTTTCTTTCTTTTTATTGTCTTTCTTTATATTCTTTCTTTTTTCTTTCTTTCTTTCTTTTTATTGTCTTTCTTTATATTCTTTCTTTTTTCTTTCTTTCTTTCTTTTTATTGTCTTTCTTTATATTCTTTCTTTTTTCTTTCTTTCTTTCTTTTTATTGTCTTTCTTTATATTCTTTCTTTCTTTATATTCTCTTTTTTTTTATATTATTTCTTTCCTTAAAGTTTTTTTTTATATTCTCTTTCTTTATATTCTTTTTCTTTCTTTTTCTTTCTATTCTTTCTTTCTTTCTTTCTTTCTTTCTTTCTTTCTTATACTTTTCATAGCAGAACAGATAATGAAAGGCAGCATTCTTCCCGGCTAGCATATGTTTGATCTGTTATCCTTAGGCCGAAGTTTTATTTCTTTTAGTTTTGTGATAGTCCGCTTGAGGGACAGCTTTTATACTTAGAGCCTGTCACACATTGATAATATTCAAAGTATTTTAAACGTTATTATTTTCTTCATTCGCCAGGGCTATATTTGTTTCTCTTATTGGGCTTGTCTATTAGCCCAATCTTACCTTCTTCGAGTAATGCACTATTCCAACATTCATTCGTAAATCTAGCCCTCTAATTGGTTCATTTCTACCAATCAGGTCGCCCGGACGTGCACTTCGAAGTTTTGGAGCCACCCACGTGATCATGAACTCTTAAAAAAACCCAAAGCGCGTGTGACAGACAGATGCAGACCTGGGCAGATCAGCAGCAGACCATTTTTTCGACCGCTCACTCAAGCTTCAAAATGTGACAATTACTACTCCCGTCTCGACGAATCGAGACGACAAATCTTTCCGTTCAATATCTTCTACGAATTTCTTCGTCATTCAAGAATCTCAAACTATACATTCTCTTTGATCATCTACGATAAATCAGTCAGTCCAGCTAACACAGAGAAGCTCTAATCTAATCCACGTAACTTGCGATTATAATTTTCCCGCGCGAAAAAAATCACACCTGACTCATCCACAAACTCAACTCGAAGATTACTCTGTGAATACAAAGAACTTCAACTCGCAAGACTTTACTTATCCAAAGTGAATTATTAACGCTCACTACAATTTAAGTAAATTAATACTATTATTGAACATATCTCATACTTACAGTTAAAGGTAGACTACTTCTGAATGACTCAATTCTAAACAATACAAAAAGAACAACACGAACATAATAACGGTGTTTAAACAGTAATTACGAATTCTTATAGATTGTCACACCAAGACACTAAAAAACAAACAAAATCTTCATCCACTAACAAACACAACAAATAATAATATCTTGTAATAATATTTTGTATATAATATTTGTATTGTATATAGGATTTGGCAGGCCGGCCTTCTTCGCAAGCTCCAGGGTTATGGCATTACGGGTCGATTGTATAACCTAATAAAATAATTCCTGTCTAACCGTGAATTGAAGGTCGTTCTCAACGGATTCTCATCCAGTTCCTATCCCACGAATGCAGGTGTTCCTCAAGGCTCCATCCTGGGCCCCACTCTATACCTTATCTACATAAATGACCTTCCTGACGCCATAAATTCCCAAGTTGGGATCTACGGCGATGACACCACAATTTATTCCTACCTCAAAAACAAATCTAGTGTCACTGACTAAACTCATCTGGCGTTGCGTCTCGAAAAGGACTTCCAATCGGTTGTGAACTGGGCATGAATTGGCTGGTCAACTTCAACGCTTCGAAGACAAAACTGCTCTCTATTAATCACCACAGAGATCCTTCCCTGTCCTCCATTAGAATTTCTGACGTTCAACTTCTCGAGAGCAACTCTCTGCGGCTGCTCGGTCTCACGTTGACTGCTGACCTGAGATGGAATAAATACATTGAGTCAATTGCTTCGTCCACCGCAAGGAAAGTTGGCTCCCTGTGCCGTGCCAGGAAATTTTTCTTCCCGGAATCGATCCTCCAGATCTACAAATCAACAATTCGCCCTTGCATGGAGTATTGCTGCCATATATGGTCTGGTTCCCCTTCTGTTTGCCTCGGTAGGCTCCAGAGGCGGATATGCAATGTAGTCGGCCCTGCTCTGGCATCTCGTCTACAGTCACTTTCTGAAAGACGCACCGTCGCTTCCCTCTCTCTGTTCTACAAATACTTCCATGGAAATTGCATTCGCTGCTTCCCAGACGTCATGAGTTCAAGCGCCCTACGAGGCTGGCATCCCGCTCTCACCCTTTCACTGTCGAATCTCCTAAATGTAGCCGTCTCTTCTACTCTAATAGCTTCATGTCTCGCACCTCTCACCTGTGGAACTCCCTTCTCTATTCCAGTTTCCCTGTGAGCTATAATCTCCAGCTATTCAAGTGTAATGTCAATCGACATCTCCAGTTGCCTTGATCTATCCACTACCCTCCTCCTCATCCTTTCTTCTATCACTCCTATCTGATCTTGCTCTAATTTTTATGTAACCCCTTGCGTCCTAGTGGCTTCCTGCCTTGCTTGGGGTGAAATGCTTAAAAAAAAATGCATTTGTTTGTTTGAATTGCATACACGTTTTGCCTTGTTTTATATTAAGTATTATTTATTGTTGTGGATACAAAAGACGATCACGCAACCTGACAAAAATTCCTTCTGATATATTCTAACACCATAGCAAAAAATCTTAGTTCATTCTGCGCATCCCCAACACTGTCTCACTCACTCACTCACTCACTCACTCACTCACTCACTCACTCTTTCTTTCTTTCTTTCTTTCTTTCTTTCTTTCTTTCTTTCTTTCTTTCTTTCTTTCATTCTCTCTCTCCGCTTATCTGGGGTCTGCTGTTCAAATAAGGAAATAAATAAACATTTATATCTTTATTTATTTAGATTATTTTCCTTTATTTTTTCTTTCATTTTATTTATTTTTGTATTTTATTTTATTTTTTATTTATCATTTTATACGCCACACTCGTTGTTTCAGATATACGACGACGACGACGACGACGACGACGACGACGACGTCGGATGACGTGGACAGGAGCAAACTCTAAGCGAGTTCAATGAAGAGATGCTGAACCCACTTTCCAAAATTGACGAAGTTATCAAAAATCTCATTTAGATATATGTAATCAACAAAGAAAAGATAATGTAAAATCCATCGAATGAAAACAAAAAAAATCATGGCAGTACAAATCGAGATAATCAAGTAAAACGATTTTACGAGTTACTTCCCTTAGACTGTACGCAGTATTTTAACATGGCCTTTTTAGACATAAAAAAAGCGTTACATAGTAAGCACGTCTTGCAGACAAACACGGTAAATATACTGAGTTCGTTCCTCACCGAGTGTCTAGCTTCTGTAACACTGATTAAGAGACGAAAACACTACGTAAACAATGAATCCGAGTCGTTTGATAATAATAATAATTTACAGTAATGCCTGAAATCACATTAGTTATTTTAGCTATACTTAAAACTAGGTACATTAAACTTTATAACATTTTTTACAGATTATTTCTATCGCAAATACAAATAAAGTTATAAATTTTTAAAGTGCACACGAATTTTATGGACACCCAGTAGCGTTATGAAATATAAAATGATATCGTATTCATACTTGGGGATCCATTCAAAAGCTGCCCTATTTTATAGATGCTGTATCCAAATTAAATAGTCTGTATTCCAAAATCCGAAAAAATATCTGATAATTGATGCACTTCCGAATTTTGGATAAAGGATTATGAATTTGTACAAGACTGAGGCAAGAATCTTATATAAGAGATGTAGTTTTACAGATGCTACATGAAACAGATGATGGTCGGAGAATCATGCGGTCGCAAGAATAAGATTATAACAACAAAAGTAAGGATTATTAGAATGGATCATGATACAGTGATCAATTATAACTTTACTAATACTGGTGGAGTCATGGATAACGGCTTAGATTTAGAAATCGGAGAACCGAGTTCGAATTCCAGTCGAATCCATTACATTCACTTACATGCTAATAACCTTCTATCCTCTTCTTCTCCCCCCCCAGCTATGGGTAAATAGCAGGACAGACTTGGTTCTTCGATGGCAACTGGTCTACCGCAGAAAGAAATGGCAATCTACTGCAGGAAAAAAAACTGCCTCGTCAGTCATGTATCGAAAGATATATAATCAATTAAGCGTGTATCACGCATGGCACATAACTGACTGACTGAACGTCAATCTACCGCCTTTAATAGGATCACCAGCCTCTTTTCTCCTTCAGTGATTTCTGTGGTTTACGGCCACAACACGTTGAAACACTGTTACCCCTACAATCATCAAAGTTAAGCAACATTGATCCTGGTCAGTAACTAGATTGGTGACCGCTAGGAAATACCAGGTTCTGTAAGCTGAATACTGGAAATGAACAAATCGAATTCATAAAAAAAAACAACCAAATCTTCGATTTATTTTAATAACCAGATGACACGTCACATATTTTTTTCTATATTATCAGTAAACTGCGACGCATGCTAAGGAAATATTCTTGAGTATTTCTTGCACCGTTTGAAATTCAGATTTTAATAAAATTACCTGCGATAAATTCTTGAACAAAAAGAAAATATTACCCGCAATAGATTTTTGAAGAAAAGTATTGCCAGAAAAAGTTTTTGAAGGAAAAAAAAACAAACATTACCAACAATACATTTTTGAAAAAGCAAAAACATTACAAGCAATAAAAATCTTGTCGGCATTAAATAACCCATTGAGGTGTTGATATACCGTAAACCAAAACAAACCAAACAAAGTAAAGTTACTTCAATTAAATAATGTAATTTTATTTTAAGTATAGCAAAATTAAAATTAAATTATCTTAAGCCGACTACAGCATCGAACTAACGCAACGTTTCTTCTGCATAGAAAATGATGGCCTCAGTTTACCAGGATGAAAAAACTCATTGTGTTTATTGACTATCTGAAGAAGGGTCACTCCATCAATGGAGAATACTATGTCAACATTTTGAGTCAGTTAAAAAAGGCTATCAAGACCAAACGCACATGAAAATTTACGAATGAAGTTTTGTTCCATCAGGACAATGATCCATCGTACAAATTTTTGGTTTCAATAGCTCCTGTGTGTGACTGTTGCTTTGAAGTGGTTGAAGTCGTCCCTATTCTCCTGATTTGGCTCTAACTATCATCTGTTCCCCAACACGAAGAAACACTTGGCCGGGGGTAACCAGTATCGCAGTGATATTGTTGAAGTGGACCGGGTGTTTACGTGTTGTTAAATTAGAAACACATGCTGTTTATTCCTGCTAGAGAAAAAGATCTAACTACAAGAACATGGAGGACTTAAGTTGAGTCCAACTGAAGAGGTAAAAAAAAACAAACAAGACCAATATATATATTGATATGTCCCGGAAAGGGATATATTTGAACGAAGTAGCTAATTGGTTTTGGCTACAATAACCAAGTAGAATATGGTAGCAGTAATCAACGAGAAGATAAGATATCTCCCACCTTATATCTTTTCTTCTCTTTTTCTTCTCTCCCACCTTACTTCCCTACTACGTTAATTTTACATATGCTTGATGAGGTCCATCAAAAACGTGTGAATTTCTTTTCATTTTTCATTTCAACATTTGGAAGTAAAGTCTGATGATCCAAAGCCCTGTTAAAGGGGTTGTGGTGAAATAACTTATTACATG
>OZ010593.1:17467381-17512381 GCA_963932145.1 Acanthosepion lycidas | reverse complement strand
CTTTATATATATATATATATATATATATATATATATATATATATATATATATATATATGTAAAGTCTAATTAATGTTTTTAAACAACAAATTATCCATGATTTTTCTTGAACGATCATATCTGCTCGAAGCCTATCTTAACGTAAACAAACGACAGCATATATTTTGAATTGGATTAAATCCATACAATTATTTTAATATATTTTCTGTTATACGTTATTTTTATAGATAGAAATATTTAGGTAAATGCTCTGTTTATAATAAACAGTATTAACCACATTTACCAGCCTTAATGACCGAAAAAAGAAAATATGTCCACCGACAAGAATCGAGCCTCTATCCTACACAAGCTAAAATTTGTCTTATCATAAAACGGATAATTTTTACCAGAATCACCAAATTAATGTACTATAAATATTTTTAATTCATTTCTCGACTGAATGTTACAAGATTCAACTTACACCCTTGTGCAAATTAATTGAAACAACTGCTTTATAAAAAAATAAGCAATACAATGATATTTTTTTTGTTACTGATGTTTAGGGATTCTTCGGACCACATTATTGAAGGTGGATTTACATTTGAAGAAATAATTTGAGAATAACTATAAAGAAAACCACAGACGTTTAGCATTTTAAATAAGTCACCGACGAGAAATTTAATGTTAAATACACTCTTGTGCAAATTAATTGAAACAAAACGAATAATTCTGTTATTAGTTAATTTTTTGCGTATTTTTCCAATTAAACATGACCATGTGCACATGGTTGTCCATTCGACGAAGTCGTTCAATTCAGATTGACCACAGATTCTCGATTGGATTTAAATCAGGAGAGTTTCCGGGCCAGTCTATAGTACTTTGATTTGCTCACTGGTAAGGATTGCCATTGTGTTCGTGCAGCGTTACAATTTTCGTACACTTCCTTAGAGTAACCTCCATCGCAGACAATGAGCGCAAGACAACTAAACGACAGTAGAGACAATAGTGTCTGGGCGTGATGAATATTTTACGCAATCACGAATGGCACAATATTTTTCAAGGCCAAACAAATTTCATTATACCTCTCGAAAACAGATTCATATTACTGCACACCACTGCAAATGACCTAATCTGAGGAAAAAATAGAAATTGATTACATCCTGTCATTCCGGTGGGGTCTAAAACTGACCGTATGGTGAAAGAAAGGAAACTAAAGCAGTTGTTTCAATTAATTTGCGCAAGGGTTTAAGTTGAATCTTGAGACATTCAGTCAAAAAATTAATTAAAAATATTTATAATACATTAATTTGGTGTTTCTGGTAAAAAAAAAAATCCGTTTTATCATGAGACAAATTTTAGCTGGTATATCTGTCAAGATCATCAAGATCGCCATCATCATCATCATCATCATCATCATCATCATCATCATCATCATCATCATCATCATCACCCCCTTGACTTTTGTAATCGTAGGGCGGATCCGAATTCAGAAGCTAGACTCTTTTCTGCAACGGTCTATTAACGGCAGCCATCAGCTATTCTAGCACATTCATACTTCTCCAGTGTTTGACATTGTCCAACCAGCTTTTGCGTTAGCGCCCTCTCCTACATCCACCTTCAGTTGTGCCTTGCATGATGGAGTTGCACAGGCTGTTGTGCCTTGTAATGTGTCCAAACCTCGCCATTTTTCTCCGTTTGTCAGTGGGGAGATGTTCCTTGTGTCCCACAAAACTTTCAACCGTTTTTCGCACAAACTCATTGGATTTTGTTTCCAATAGAAAAAGCCAAGGAGATTTTTCATGTATTTGTCTTCAATCCCTTGAATCCTTCTCTCTGTATCTGCCAACGGTGTCCATGTTTCGCATCCATATATGAGAATGGAGACCTCCAGTGATTTGTTCAGTCTGTACTTTGTTTAAAAGCTGATTTTGCTCCTCCATATTCGTGTCAATTTGGCCATCGCTGTCAAGATATCCGTTTATAATATTGATTTGACGTTTCTTGAAAAGTGTTCTTTAAAGAGACAAGGAATCTTCAGGAGAATAAATACTGAATTAAAATAATGTTCCTTTTGTTTGTAGCTATATATTACACGTTCCCAAACTTTTATTGCAAGCCATTGTTATAAGTTGGTGAAAGCGTGAAAATACGTATCCTTGATATTTCTACGAGAACTGAACGAGAAGAAAAGATAATTGACTTTGTTTCTTTTCATGTAATTCAACAAAGCAGCTTATGATTTTGCTTCTTTTCGGTAAGGATGCCTCTCTCAGTGCTCGTTGTTTAAATAAGGTTTTCTTTCTTGAATGGCATTGAAATAATTAAATAATTAAACAAGATTGACTTACCCGAACTATATCTTGCATCAGAGAATAACGGAACATCCAATCCAGTTTAATTTCGTCATGCTCCAGAATATCCTTGAAATGAAAATAAATAAATAACATAAAATAGTAATAAATAAATTGAAAAAAGTTTGATTATATTTACTTGTTTAAATATTGTGAAAAATGGAATATACAATAATTTCCTTTCCAACGAGTCTGGCAAATATTCAAATGAGTCTGATAAATATTGCACCAGGGATTTTGTTGTTTTGGTTTTGAATTCCTTACTTTAGAGGGCCCAAAACTCCAACCATAACAGGAACTGTTAAGTACAACATTTTTTCTATTTCTGTATTTATTATTATTATTATTATTATTATTATTATTATTATTATTATTATTATTATTTCCTTTGATTTCTGGTGTGTACCCATTTTGTTACGGGTCCCGCCCGAAGATCTAAGTTTAGAAATGGTATCATGACATTTTCGATTGTTTCACACACACACACACACACACACACACACACACACACACACACACACACACACACACACACAAAATACATAAATTAATAAAATTAAGGTATGGGCTGTACTCAAGAGAACAATCTTTTGTATTTCTTTAAGGCATGGGCTTCCAGGAATCCCTTCAATTAGTCTACTGGAGTCTTTTCCAACAAATCCGAGGGCTCCAAATACAACAGGGATAGTTGATGTTCCCATCTGCCACATTTTTGAGATTTCGATTTCAAGGTCCTTGAATTTTGATAGCTTTTTGAAGTTACATATATACATTACAGTCCGTAGGGACTACCATATCAATAAGGAGGCAATTTCATTGGTTTTCCGTTGCGTACATATATCCTTCCGGGTCCCAACCAGAGATCTAAGATCAGAAATGGCTTCATGAAATTTTCCGATGATCATTCTTACGTTTAAAATTGAAAAGTAACAACTTTTAACACAGTTAAAGCTCTTCGTAATGTGTGAGCTGTACTTGTGAATAGAATTTTTCTTATTTCTTTAAGGCGTGGAATAGCAGGGATTCCTTCAATGAGACTATCGGGACCTTTCAAACGAGACTGTCAAAAATGGCGAGAAATATCGGGAATACGAGGTCTTTCCGGAAACCTACCAAACCCTCTTTGAATATCGTGAAAATTGATTTGCACCGCCCTAACGTAACTTGGAAACTCGTATGAGGGGAACCTTCCTGCGGATACCAGAACAGAAGATCACCTATGAACCGCTTCAATCCGTAGTGAGAAGCTAGTCGTTCAGTTTGTTTATTCTGCAACAGCCGTATTCATAAAGACCGATTTGGTAAATTTTTCATGGCTTTTTTTGGTCGGTGACGAGTCGCAAGGAAAAATAAATGTCCTCACCTTTTCCTTGCGATCGCAATGTTTCAGCGATAATGCCTTTCTTCAAGTTTATTTTGAGCCAGTTAACCTTAAAATTTTAAAATGAACCCTTTATTCAATCTATATAGGTAAATTTTTCTTATTTTGTGGTGGATGTCTAGTGATATCTCACATTAGGTAATTATTGAGTTATTGCTTGCTATTTGACCATTGAGTTTGTAAAAAAATATTTGTACCAACCCATCTAAATATCACATTTGTATCATTGTAATATCTAACAGTTAAGGGGTCCACCCTCTTTTTCATACAAGTGGACTCGCCCAATATATACTTGTACTGCTATCGGTGAATACCCGGGAGTGACAGTGATACAGTAAGAGAGTGAGAGTGTGAGGTAACCACTTTGTAGGAGTCACAGTTGCGAGCACTTAGGCTCAGAAGGAAGTCATAATTCGATAGTGAATATCCCTGACTGTATATATATTATTATTGCTACTAACCGAATTTCTCGATATACTAACCGTATTAACAATTGTGTTATTACGTCAATACATTTATTTACTATATTTAATTCCTGCGTTTGTCATTCATTAGAAACCGGATTTCATCCCGGAATCCACAACAGTAACTTTTTTTTAATCATTTCACCCTACGCAAAGCGTGAGTGCCACTAGCACGCAACGGTTTACAGAAAGTGAGCAAGAGTAAAGAGAGTTGTTTGAGGAAAGGATATAGAGAAGGACGGGGACCAGGATCAAGGTTTGTGAAGGTGTCGATTGATATAACATATTTGAAGATTATAGTTATCAGGGAAGCAAGTAGGAGGAAGGGGGTTCCACTGTCGAGAAGTGCGAGAGAAGAAGCTGTTGAAGGGGAAGAAGCGGTTACATTTAACTGTTTCGACAGTACAAGGGTGGGACCGAGATGCCAAACTAGTAGCACGATTAAATTCATGCAGTTGGGGTACCAGTTAATGTAGGGTGTCAGAGCATTTGCCATGAACATATTTGTAGAAAAGACAGAGGGAACCCACAAAAATGATTGTAGACTAGATGTCAGATCACATTGCATATCTGTCGCTGGATTTTGTCGAGATGAACAGAAGGGTCACCAGACGATATATAGCAGCAGTATTCAATGTAAGGACGAATGGTTGATTTGTCTATTTGAAGAATGGATTCAGGCGAGAGAAACCTTCTGGCGCGACACAGAGAACCAACTTTTCTTGCGGTAGATGAAGCAATTGATTCATTGTGGGGTCAGTGGAAAACGTGAGATCAAGCAGGCTCAGAAAGACGCTCACGTAGAGTTGGGCATTAGTCAACTTTACAGGAAAAATAAAATCGCTCTAAAATGGAGCATATTTTAGAACGTGGACGAGATTATGGATGATTGACGATGACAATCTTAAAAGAATATATATCGGCTTGAACGGAAAGTAAAAGGATTATTGGGATCATTTTGAAAAAACGTAAGCTGTGGATTACTTTGAAGAGGGCTAAGGCATCATTGCCCTTTTGTGTATGCTGTGTACCCCTAGAAAGTAGATTATCATGGCTCTCCACAATTTCCTCTCCCTTGTACCTCTTTTGTTAACATTCCAGGCGAACCATATAAATAACTGATCTCAGTGATGCTCTTCCTAAAACTTCCTATCCCTGTGACTGGAGGAATATTTCCTATATAGTTTTCCGTACTGTATGACGATAAACTACGTCCAAGCACTTGTTAGGGTTCCATCTATGGGCAAATAGTTAACCCAGACACTGGGGTCAAAACACTATGAAAGTATAAAAATAGGTTTTATTACCAGCAATATTATTACCAGCTATATACGTAAAAAATACCAGCTATACATTTTTGAAAAAAAAAATACCAACGATACATTTGTAAAGAAAAATATTACCAGAAATAGATTTTTGAAGGAAAAATTATAACAAGAATTAGATTTTTGAAAGAAAAACATATTAACAGCAATACATTTTTGGAGACCCCCCCCCGAAAAAACAAAAAAACAAAAAAACAAAACAATATTATCAGCAATAAAAAAATTGAACAGAGCATGGGTTCAAGACATCCGTATACCGCAAACCAACATTCACCGGACAGTACCTCAAATTCAACTCCCACCATCTATACAGCGTAAAGAAAGGGATCGTCCTCTGCTTACAACACCGAGCAAAAGTCATAAGTGGTGACCCAGAGACATCTGATAAAGAATTGGTGAGTATAAGTAGTACCCTACAACATAACAACTACCTTGGGTACATGGTAGCAGCCCTAATAAACTAGGATAGGCGGGTACAACAACACACAGAAAACAGTCTGCATGCCTTATATGAAGGGGTCATTAGAGAAAATATAAAGGGTCAGTGGTCCGTATAACATCAGGACAGCTTCAAAAACTGGATGACACTTCGCAGATATCTCTCCCGAGTAAGACCCCCACTTTGCAGGAGAACATAACTGAAGACTGTGTGTACGTCATCCCGTGCAGCTGCGGAAAGAAATATAAAGGGAAAACAGGCCGCCCCCTTAAGGTAAGTCTTCAAGAACACCAGAAAGCTGTAACCCGAGGAGAAGTGGAAAAATCAGGTTTGGCTGACCACACATGGAGAGAAAAGGGAGATCACCGCCCTTCTGTGGGATCAGGTTGAAATCATAGACAAAGAACATGATTGGAAAATTCGTAAACTTAAGGAATCAGCACATATGCTAGGCCACAAAAATCTCCTGAGCCGACCAAGCATAGAAATGAATATAATATGGGAAGCAGTAATAAGGAGTACCAGAGAAAAGCGATAATAACAACGAAAATTGTAATATGAGCTCTGGTAAAAACGTGTAATGATAACAGCAAAAATTGCAATACGAGCACTGGTAAAAGAAGGTTGCTCAAAACATTAGGTTTATAATACACAGAAATTCGTACAGAGAGGTACTCAAGAACACATAGCACAGTGGATAAAGGTGTTAGTTAAATCCAGTGACAGGATCGAAATAGTTGTGAGTTCAATACCTGGTTAAGGCAGTGGGGAACTTTCAGAGAGGAATTAACAGAAGATAACTGATAACTGACATCCATTAGACGTGGAACTAGAACAGTCTACACCAGTGGTGACATAAATGGTTCAGTTCGACATTCCAACGGCCGAAACATTGTAATAAATGAGGCAACAAAGATGAGGACAATAGTGTACCTCATCGCAGAAATATAGACAGAGACTTTTTTGTAGCTGTGCATAATATCCACCCTAATTTTGCTTATTATTTTATAAACAACGGCCAAAAAGTTGTGATTAATATGTCAATACAGATGAGGACAATAGTCCAAATAATGTAAATAGTGTAAACAAAAATTTTGTCAGCGTTAAATAACCCATTGAGGTTGATATGCCGTAAAACAAAACAAAAAACAAACCTATGTAGTTTTCTTTCTATTTCGAATTAGTGAAGATAAAGTTTAATCTATCCAACAGTTTCTCTGAATTTCTGTGATGTGGAGTTACATAAACAAAGAATAGGGACCTCACCCAGCTTTCCACCGACGAGCCAATGACTACCTCGCGTTGTGTCTCTGATCTTGTTCGTGTCGGTGCGCACCAAGAACTGGCAAAGTCTCGCTGCAAATTCACGCGGAAATGTAAGATGTCCATATAGATCACGGCGAGAAATGGGGACTCGGACCGTGTTTCAAATATACTCGAGTGTTTATTCAGAGCTTCACTTGCTCGGTGTGCACGGGTAGGTAGGTGATATTTCGGACAACCTCTGCCACGTGAGATAAAAAGATTAGGTCTTGCCTTCGACTCTTATAACCACAACAAATTCTTTGCCCATTTTCACTTCACGACGCGTAGCTGGCAACAGGAATGGGCGACATCGGAACGTCATTACGCGAACCCCACCCATAATTCTTATTATCTTTATCTATAAAAGGCAGGATGTGTGTGTGTGTGTGTGTGTGCAACGAATGCACGGCCGCAATTTTCGACTGATTTGCACCAAAATTTACATGCAAAAATGCTCCAAGTGAGTGGAAGGCCAAGACCGACTTTGCATTTCCCAACTCCCATCGATAATGGAAATAATCAATTTTTTCATGCTTCTACGGCAGTTTTCATCTAGTTTGCGCCAATTTTCTACTGGCTAGAGTGAGAGCCAATAGCTGGCTGCCACGAATAGGCAGGACTATTCTATTGGCCAGCGTGAGAGCCAACAGCTGACTGACATGAATGTTAACTCACATGCTAGCATGCAAAAAAAAAATCGATAGCTGCATTCGTCACAAGTGGGAAAAATTTAAATCTGCATGGCACTTTACTCCAATTGGCTCATTCGCTTGCTTAAACTCAACATTGATTCTGATTCCGCAGAACTGGGTTGGGTGTTAAAAAATATTTGTTGTTAACATTCTTTTTTCATTCGATTTTTCCAGTTACGAAACCTTTTTTAAAGCTGATCGTTTTGTGTTCATTTTGTTTAGTTCTTTTTTCGTAACATATTTAATGTTTAGAGTTTAGAAAAAAATTCGCAGTGTGAGATAGACAAGAAGTAAGGCATGTAGCAACATCAGCACGGCAAAGGACACTCCTTTAAAATCAAGGAAGGGCAAAAATATTTTAAGTCAAATGATTGCTGTATGATTAGTACGATTTTTGAATCAAACACGGGCAACGCTGGGCCATGCTGCTAGTATATAGATATATAAAGATAAAAATGTTTATTTCATGAAGTTTCTTATACGAGGTTCGGTTGGAAAGTTAATAGGCTGACCAAGGTATATATGTAAGAAAAAAAAACACCAAAGGAATATAACAGCTGGCCTACCTGATGTTGTATTATAGTTCACTTGTCTTTTAGTTTACTTATATTTATATCTTGGTCAGTCTATGAACTTTTCTGCTGACCCTCGTACTTCATTACGCACTTTATTAGGTCAATAGAGAAAACAAGAGTATAACTGAACGTTAGCACTGATTCATCACAATTGATGTTTTCAGAACCAAATACGACTAATTATCGATTCTTGTATCTTCAAAGTGGTGATGCAAAATAACTATGATTAGATGCACTACAAGTTCTGGGCAGCCAAGTGCAACGAAAATCTCAGAATGAAAGCGATGAATATAGTGAGGAACAAACATTAAGTCAAAATGTAGAAAATTAGTCATTGGCCCTAAAAATATAGTTTCTTTTCTATGCATTCTACAACCTCTGTAATAATGAGGAGACAGAAAATTGCTTCTTTCTATCTATCTATCTATCTATCTATCTATCTATCTAACCTTATTTCATATATCTCATTCTTTCACTCTCTCACGCTTAATCTCTGCCGATGTATCTCTAATTGTTCCTATCTATCTATCTATCTATCTATCTATCTATCTATCTATCTATCTACTCTTCATATGTATCACTCACTTAGTCTCTTAATCTCTCTATAATATCTTTGTTCATATCTATATTCTGATATTAATCATATATTATTTCATCGTAATCGTTAAAAGATGTATTCGTCATATCACGGCAGTGTATGAAAAAGTGTTTGTAATTTCTTTTGGTGAACTTTAGTCACTATGTCTAGTCTATTAACCGTAATGTGCCTGTCATTCTGAATTGTAACGTTCTAAAGAATAGTGGTTTCATGGCGCCTTCTGGAACTCGTTGAATGTTGGAATCATGTCATTTTCATTTCCCAGTGTATACTGTTTGTTCTTTATTTTCACATAATCTACGTAATTTGTCTGCAACATATTTTATTAAATTTGATTGGTAATTCTTGATGAATAGACTTTGATCCTCTGCAGCCATTATAAATGCCTCTGTTTCCACTTTTAACCCTTCGCTCTTCAATAAATGATATATTTGTTTTTTTATTTGCATTGGTGTTGTCATTTCGGAGAGAATATTGGCCCTGTAAGATTTTTGCTTTCAATAAGATTTTGCTTAATTATTTATTACTTGCGTGTTAGTTTGCTGTTATAGTCTAAAGACATGAGCTGCATGTATTGGTTGAGCATTTCTATTTACTTTCTTCAAACTATAAAAGATTATTATTATTATTATTATTATTATTATTATTATTATTATTAATATTGCATGAGAAAGCATGCCAGCAAGGTGACACGAGGGTACAAATATATGAGGTCCAATATAGCCATCATTAAACCCAGACTGACCACAGTCAATGTGCAAGACTGGTGAGGGTTTTTAATAAATAGCCCATAAACTACAGATGGGTTCCAGTTAGAAATACCGATGTTTACCATTCACTGCAAAGAATAGATATATTATTACATAGAAGGATTATTATTATTATTATTATTATTATTATTATTATTATTATTATTATTATTATTTCTTTAAAAGTTTTTTTAACTGGCACTTTATTTATAATTGCATGCCTGTTCATAACAAGTGAACTAAAAAAAAAAAAAAAAAAAGAATCTGACAAAGCCCTTTGCATGTTAGAACTATTTTATGGGGATTTCCTGAATAAATATTGCACCAGGGATTTTGCTGTTCTGTTCTTGAGTTCCTTTCTTTAAAGGACCCACATCTCCAACCATAACAGTGCAGCATTTCTTCTTTTTCCGTATTTATTATTATTATTATTATTATTATTATTATTATTATTATTATTTCTTTGGATCTCTGTTGTATACACTTTTTCTTCTGGGTTCCAACTAACGACCTAAGGTCATAATGGCTCTGTGAAAATTTCCGCTGATCATTCTATTGTAAAAAAAAGTAAACTAAACTCACACACATTTAACAGATAAAACTCTTCGCAATGTGTGAGCGGTATTTGTGAGAAGAATTTTTTGTATTTCTTTAAGGTATGGGTTAGCAGGAATCCCTTCAATGAGACTATCGGGACCTTTTCCAATCAGAGAGCTTCAACTACAACTGCAATTATTGATGTATGTTTTCATGTGACACATTTTTTAGATTTCCACTTCAACATCCTTGTATGTTGATAGTGTTTTGAAGATCTATTTGAAGATATATTACAATCTGCAAAGGATTGTCGACGCCAATAAGAAAGTACATTCTGTTTTGTGGTCTTTGATGACGATGATTGGGCGATTAGGTTTGATTGTTTTGACTATGTGCATTGTAAAGTCTCATAATATTGTTACAGGTCCTATCTCCCTTACAGGGTTTGGGTGATGTTCATAACATCTTCTTTCAATTTTCTTCCCGTAAAAGTTGCATATTTTTCAGTGCAGATATTGGCCCACTCTATCAGGTCGAGTTGTGCAACTTATTACAAGATCGTCAATTGTTTCTGGATATTTATCACAGAATCATCATTTGAGGTCAACAATTGTTGTTATTATTATTATTATTATTATTATTATTATTATTATTATTATTATTAAGACTTGTTTTGATTTCTTTTGTATACTCGTTTCTTCTTGGGTTCAAAATACAGACCTAAGGTCAAAACTGGTATCATGACATTTTCCAGTACACATTTGTGTAAACTCCAAACACACACATTTTACATTGATAAAACCCTTCGTAGAAGGTGAGCTATGTCTGTGAGATGAAGTTTTTGTATTTCTTTACAACAAGGGCTGCCGTTTACCAACCATTATTATTACACTGGCCAACACGATTTTGGGTACCAAGAAACAAAACACGTTTGTTAGCTAATTCGATGGTGCTGATTCCGCAAATGACCTTAGTTTTTCATGGTTAGCTACCATTTTTGCTGTACTTAAATTACTCATTTTTGGAAAAAAGATCAATTTACGAATTTTACTGACAGCAAAATTTAGTTAATAAAGGTCTTCGAAACCCATCAGTTTTCAAGTAGGCTGAGCAATTTATGTCAGCCACGCGAAATAAACTATTTTTTATAAGAAAAAACAACTGTTTTTGAGTCAAATTTTAAAAAGTACCGAATTTTTTCAATTTATCGCCAAGATTCAAATTAACTAATATATTTTATCGGAATTACCTGATAATTAAGGTGACATAAGAAATGAAACCCTAAAACCTTCTGTTTGATATTCATAAATCTAACCTATCACTTTTATCTCTTCATTATGGAAGGAAACCTGGCATGTTGTTTTCACAGGTGGAAAGAAACTCTAACAAAAGACATCACAATGGAATACACCTATTCCATTGTACATGATACTGCTGGAGAATCAAGAGGACCTTAAATAAAATTGAAAATAACAGACAATAAAGAAAGAGAAAATTTGTACCATAGTTCTTTGGTCTTGGTATATTCAATCGTGTTATTTTTAAAGACTTAGGGTCTGATTGTTATTAGAAAAATAGTATTTCTCAATAAGCAGACCAATATTTGTTAGTTTAGATACGAACTGAGAGATTTCTACGATTTTATTTTGAGAAACATTGCCATCGCTCAAAATAATATATAACGAGAAAACAAATGAAAAAAAAAACTTTTTTTTTTATCAAGAATTGAGGCATTTCTGTACAGTAAAAACGGTAGTTAGCCAAGAAAAAGTAAGGTCATTTTCAGATTCAATGCCACTCTTAATGTTGTAAACGAAATTCTTATGACAATATATATCAATGGATTTCTATAGTTAACCATCCACAGACTACAGAATTAAGAAAATGGAACACCGGTTATAGTAAATCATTAAACTGGGAAAGCTTGATTTAAAAATTACATGCTTAAATAGACTTAAAAACGGATGTAAGTCTAATGTGCCTTATCGCCTTTCAAGTTACCTTACTTGTACGATGCAATAAGAGATTCTATCTGTCAATTCCCTCTCATGCTGAAAATGACTCATCTCCCGAGAAGAGGTAACATGACGAGAAGAGAAGTACCTTCCAAAGACGAAGGTTTACACCCACATCACGTTGAACCATCAGTTTCTCACCGAAGTTAAACAACAATGAGCCTGGCCAGTAACAAGATGGGTGACCGCTTGGAAGTACCAGGTGCAGTAAGCTTGGATGTGCGGGTGGTGTAACGTGTGATGGTGCGGAATTGTTAATCATAGAGCCGAGTTCCAATTCTCGATAGGTTCGTTATATTCACTTACGCGCAAATATACTTGGGAAAGATATAAATCCGCATCTTCTCCCCCCCGCTATAGGTTAATTAGTAAGACTTGTATCGCTAAAACAATTATTATCTGAAAAATTATTATTATTATTATTATTATTAATTGTTATGATCTAAAAATATTTTCTGGTTTTAAATAACCTGAAAAGGGTTAATGCGTAGAAAACAAATCAGTTAATAAAAAAAACAGCCTAACCGGCGAACTGGTCACTGCCTAGGGGAAAATGTGGTCAATAGAAGACATAGAATGCTCTTACATCATCTGGAATGTAATATCGACAGAGAAAGACAAGGTGACACTTTCTTCTCTTGTTCTTGTAACGGCATTCACCGGGGGTGGGTTGAGCCGGCTCCAATATCGGAGTTTCATGGGAATTTGGAATTCACAAGCGGTCCCCACCGCATGTATAGCACATGAGATTTGAATACAGTGGTGAAGGTTTCGTGCAGGACCATCCACCCTTTTTGAAGGGCCGAATACAGAGACCTGGTGCACTACGTGCCACAAAGTCCACAAACGACCCTCCGCAGGTTTTGAATTCAGTTTTTCCTTCTCCTAGACCAGTTGCCATCCAAGGCTATAGAACCCAGTTTGTCCCGCTATTTACACATAGCTGGAGGGAGAAGAAGAGGATTCACACCTTTCCCAAGGGTATGAGCACGTATGTGGATGTAATGGATTCGACTGGAATTCGAACCGCTATCCATTACCTCACCGTGCCTCCGTAAGGTGACACGAGATATATCAAATAAACCACCCTTTTCCGAGAAGACGCGAAGAGACAACATTGCAAATCAAGAAGTAATCAAGAAGTAAACTTGTTTGCAAGGACTTCTTTTGTTAATACCGGAAAAGTTTTTATCGCTTTCATAGATCTTGATAGCCTTCAACTGACACGTAAATTTCATCTAAATCTTCTAAAAACCATGATGTTACTTTATATTACATGTCCCGGAAAACATTAGAGTGGTGAGTTCTCCATATGTAGCGACACCATAACAGTAGTGGCATGTCTTGGGCAAGATAACCTGATGGAGTCCATGCCCGATTTTGGAATGAGAATTTTCCTTCTCCCTCATTAGTTATCGCCATATTTATTACAACGTGTCGGCCATTATATGCGCCGGCCTTCTTCAGGTGGCTGAAATGTCAAACTGAACACTTTCGCTCACTGGGGTAGACTGTTCTAACAGCAAAAATTGTAATATGAACACTGGTAAAAAAAACGATTGCTGAAGACCCGCCCCCAAAGTTTTTAAAAGTATTTTTGATACGGCATTATATATATATATATATATATATATATATATATATATATATATATATTATTCGGGCTATTTTACTCATCTTTGTCGCCATATTTATTAATACGTGTCGGCCGTTATATGCTCCGACCGTCTTCAGGTGGCTGGAATGTCAAACTGAATCCTTTCGCTCACTGGGGTAGACTGTTCTAACACCAAAAATTGTAATATGAGCACTGGTAAAAACGGTTGCTGAAGACCCTCCTCCAACGTTTTTAAAGGTATTTTGATACGGCATTATATATATATATATATATATATATATATATATATATATATATATATGTGTGTGTGTGTGTGTGTGTGTGTGTGTGTATGCAAAGAGATTATTGTTGTCACACCAGGATAAAATCAGCTTGAAAAAAGTGACCATAATTTATTATTAAAATAAGATACAAAAGTATCAGAGCGTTAAAAACTTTTTAGGTACCTTTCGACTGAAACTTCATCAGAATATATATATTCGTCGGCAAAATAAAGTTAACGTCTTGTCAACTATTTTCGGACGATTAGACATATTCTGAAGAAATGTCGACCGAAAGGTATCTACAACATTTTAAACGCTGTGATACTTTTGTATCATTTTAATGATAAATTATGATCCCTTTTCTTAAGAAGATATATATATATATATATATATATATATATATATATATATATATATATATATATATATATATATATATATGTGTGTGTGTGTTTGTGTGTTTGTATGTGTATTATCTTTTTATACGTATATAAATATATATATAGAGAGGAAGAAAAAGAACTGAAGAAAGAAGGGGAGAGAGAGAGAGAAAGGATCAGAATAAAAAACAACGACTTTAGAACAGCAATTGTGCTGTATTTGATCTATATAGATAGACATTTGCATAGAACTTATCAAGACGGCTAAGATTCTGATATAGTAAAGAGAAAAATGAAAGAATAATGTAACACACATACACACACACAGGAAGTGAGAAAGAAAGAGAGATAGCAGGATAAAGAAAGAAAGAAATAATATCGTTAGCAGGGCGATGACGCATGTTGGTATAGTTGGCGTGCTTTGTTATGATGACTTTTCACAAGCTTTACATGACCTGCCCTTGACAACAGCATGACTTACACACATACTGGTCTCTCGTATACGAGGATACCCATCTACTAGAGCAGTTATGCAGTGCCTATTGCAGACGCTTGCTCAGGCACATTTGCGATTGCTCAACATCCAGAGAGCCTTCCTGTAGTTTGTTCTGCAACTATGTGGAGCAGACCTAAGTTACAGCTTCTGGGAGAGAGCGCGTTATCTAGCGTGATCAACAGTTTGAACGCTCAAGCCCTCGGCCACGATGACTTCTGGCTTAGTGCTAGCGTTCCCTCTACCGAATTTCACTCACAAGGCTTGGTGTTATACAATGGGATCGACCACTATCCATTCCGATAACCTCAAGAAATCTTCCTTACAAATCGACCATGGTGAGATTCGAACCTAGTTCTCAGGGTCAGAAAGCGAACGTTCTAACCATTCGGCCAGGCGCCCATAACACATGCATATTCATATTATTTACATTGTTCGGATTATTGACCTCATGTTTTTAGTCATATTCACGAGGTTTCGGCTGTTCTCCACTCCGACCTTCTTCAGGACAACTGTCCGAATAATGTAAATATGGGCAAAGAACGAAGGAGTTTAACTGTTAATTCCTCTCTGTGATGACAGAATTATTTCCTTCTGATGCCATGCTATTTTTTTTATCAGAACAGCTGTAGTTTTATTACCAAGCACCAGAATTTGAATGGATGAATGGACTATCCAAAGATTAGTTTTCACTGATGTCCGAAATTAAACAACCATTACATTTTAAATGTTTGTAGCCTGTCGATAATCCGTACGAAATGAATAATTTTTTTTTGTTTCTTAAATTATGAATAATTGAGGATTATATTAATTTGATACATGTTTTTTTTTTTTTTTTATAGAGAAATAAATTTAAGATAAACGAGCAAAATGGAAATTGTCTATTTATAAAGGAAATCATAAAGTCAATGAAGGGAAAATTAAATTTCCGAATGAAAATGGCTTCCGACAAAATTCTGTATATAGTCGTGTAGTAACCGGGAAATATGTGACAAGAAATCTATGATAAAAGGCGGGGTAGGTTTATATTCGAGCCTAATGTTTTGCAGATTTTTACGAACGTCAACATCTATATATTATGTTTTTCAGAGACTAATGTCCGATTTTAGGATCCATTTTTATTCCTGAATTGATATATTTAAAAGCCAAAATCGAAACCTTGGACATCTATACCTTTTTGCCATCGATTTATTTATGCATTCCCGATAAAGCCCTAAAGATTTGGACACCCAAAACATCTTTAGAAGCATTCTTTTCAAGGGGGATGTCTTTTGGCCTAAGAAATAGTCAAGATGTTTGAAGAAGTGGTAATCAGTGTGCGAGAAACCAGGGAAATATGGTGGATATGGTAAAGTCTTGTATTCGAAGTCGGTTACCTTCAGCAGTGTCATCCTGGCATTATGTGGCCGAACGTTGTCATTAGGCAGAAGTGGACCTCACCGGTCATTTTGTTTAACTGAATGTGCACGGTTGTGTAATGGATAGCGGCTCGGATTGAGGAACCGCAAGGACGAGTTCGAATTCCAGTCAAAACAATTTCATTCACTTACGTGCTAATACCCTTGGCAAAGGTATGAATTCTCTTCTTCACCCTCCAGCTATATGTAAATACCACGGCAACTGGTCTACCGCAGAAAGAAATGGCAACCTACTGCGGGAAAAAATTTTCCTCGTCAGTCATGTATCGAAAGATACATGATCGCCTAAGACTGTATTACTCATGGCATATAAATGACTGAATGTGCATTTCCTCCAGCTACTGGCAGTAAACTTCGGCATTGATCTGCTGGTTACATTTTAAGTAGCTGTAATGGATAGCTTCAATGTCGAACGACCAGACAGTCACCATAATCTTATGTTGGTGCATTTTCGGTTATGCAAACAGTTTCGGGGTTTCATCTAGATCAAAGCATTCAGCTGATTGTTTACAATTATCATAAGGAATACATTTCTCTCCACAAATCATTATTCGATCAAGAAAGTGAACATTCGAATTTTGCAGATGCAGCATCGAACAGACTCCATAATACCGATCTCTTTGTTTTAACTGAGATCATATGGAACGCATTTACCTTGCCAGTTTTATTGAGATGGTCCGATATTGATCACACCCACTACCTGAGACATATTAGACGTGGGTTTTGTTCGATTAATATTTCCAGATATTGACTGTCATTTACAGATGGATGTCGTCAACAACCTGGATCTGCGGAACTTAGGAAAACCATCCCTATAGTGTCCGATTACAAGCGAATCCTTCAACCATTCTCTGTTAATGTTAGCAGCAGTTTGATAAACATTATGAACAAGCTTGAAATATATATATATATATATATATATATATATATATATATATATATATTCAATTGTATGGCTATCAGTTTGTGTCCCTGGGTTTCACGCTTTTATATTGAGCACGTTCCACTAAGTACTGTGCATATAAAATAATATATATATATATATGCATGTGTGTGCGTATGTGTTTGTGTGTGTGTGAGTGTGTGGGTTATATATATATATATATATATATATATATATATATATATATATATATATATATATATATATTTCAATTAAAAGGTGAAATTATAATTTATAAATTCATGAATCATTCATATATTTATATATATTCTATATTTGTTTTTTGTGTGAATGATTCATGAATTATATATATATATATATATATATATATATATATATATATATATATATATATATATATATCCGCTTTCATCTTTATTACACACACACACATACACCCGCACACACACACACACACACACACACACACACACATATATATATATATATATATATATATATATATATATATATATATATATATGTGTGTGTATGAATGTATGTTTCATTAAAAAAGACTCATAAGATACTGTGATTAAACTTTTTATTCACTTTTCTTGTGTCCGTATACGTGTTTTCCCTTTCGGACATAAAGTGTGTAAGAAATGTTCCAGTTTTTTTATATATCCGAGACTATTTGGCTATTCTGTTAGCCATTATTATGGATTTATTTTAACAACGGAATATGTAGGTTTTTTTTTATATATATTTGTATCTATAATGATGGAAATGTTTTTTTTTTATATATTCCAAACACAGTCAAAACATTGTGGCTGTGTTCATATTTGCTATTATTGAGTCTTGACTTTTTCTGTCTTCTTGAACTCTGTACTTTCATCATCTTGTTTACTCAGCAAAGTCATCTAATTATATTTCTCTGTCATTATCCCCTGGCATCTTAGTAGCATTATCAACTTGCTTGGGGTAAAATAATTAAAAAAAATAGTTATTCTCACGCATGGCTAAAAAGATATCGAAGATGCTTCTATAAGGTGGACGGACATACATTGAAATCTCCATTAAAAAACAGAATACTATGATGAAAGAGAAAGGAATCTATTATACGAACTATTGAACCCATATTTGTTGTTATCACAAAATTTCATTCGTTGTTGCCTCCGGCCTTTTTCAGGTACATAACAATCTGGCTAACCTCCAGAGTAGACTGTTCTCGTTCCACTGCTGATGTCGGGCGTTTTCTCGTCTAGCTCTTATTTTTAGTACGGCTCAGTTATTGATCTCTCTGGACAATCACCTAGTAGATTAAAGAGTCGGTTTGTGAATTTGCAGAGCGTAGTGTGTTCTTAAATCCGAACATTTAAACAATCAACTTTCCTTTGGTCTTGTTACAAATGTAGAATTACTTACTTGCAAGCTTCCTTTAGGGCAGTACTCAGTCAAGATGCACTGGTTTGGCAAGTCAAGGCACACGCCTACAAATCGGACAATATGATCATTCTGAACATCTTTCATCTGTAAGATAAAAAGAGTAATGGTAAAATTTTATAAATCATCAACAACCGAAACAATATATATTTACTATTTTCTATTTATATTTTGTAAATGAAGATCAAATATGAATTTTCTTCATGCCCTTTCATTTGCTTTCTATAGCGATAAAAATACAACGAATGCATAAACATACATGCATACCGGATGTAACAAAAAAAATTGTCCAAATCGTGTAAGAACATGAGATAACTGCACATCCCACAAAATATTTTATAAACTGAGTTTTTTTTTCCCAGGTTTTCAGATAAGAATTTTTTGCCACCTTGAGATCATTTTTGCTCATTATATTAGAGGATTAAATCTCAAAATAAATAAAGTCAATTAAAATTATAGCAACAACGTCCTAATATGCCTATAAAAAAAATTGTATATAAATGAGCAAAAATGGAAAAGTTACTTGCCTTATAATGTAGAAAAAAAAAAAGCACGTGAACTTTGAACCTTGAAATCGAGAACGCTGCATAAGCAGTAAAAACGACCAGTTGAAATGTTTTGAATTTACAGAAACACTCATATATATATATATATATATATATATATATATATATATATATATATATATATATAATCAGAGACAGCTTAACTCCCTGAAGATGGTCACAGATGAGATCGAAAGTACTTGGGAAAATAAAAAACTATTTGAAAGAAAATTTGGGTATTTTTCTTAATCAATTTTCTAAGGCCACCAAGAAATTAATCTGCGAACTTGAAAAGATTACAACGAAAACTAATCGACATGATATGTATAAATTATTTAAACAAACCTGTTAAAAAATTATATGTGTGTTTGTGTGCGCGTGCGTGTGTGTGTGTGAGTGTGTATGTGCTTGTAGGTTGTAAAATAATGAAGATGACAAGACGAAGTGGAAAAGCTATAAAAGAGGGTTTCGGCTTTCTCAGGTCAGAACGAAAGACAAAACTGGGTATAAGAAAAATGCGTCGGATCTGATAACGTTATTTCTTTTATAGCCTCTTGTATCCTCAAAGATCCAAACGCGTTTTCCTTTCATGTCGTCTTTCATTCTGAACTGAAGAAGCTGAGAGCAACAGACGTTCGGAGAAATGCGTCGTTTATAGCCTTTCCACATTGTCTCAATGTTTATCAATCCATATCTATCTGCGTGTGTGTGTGTGTGTGTGTGTGTGTGTGTGTGTGTAAGTAAAGTAGTGTCTGGCAACTCATATCCGAGTATGCCTCTCTTCTTGGACGGTTAGCCAATCCCTATTGCAGACGCATGCTCAGGCACATTTGTGTTTGGCAAACACCCACTGAGTCCACCTGTCGTTTATACTGCAACTATGCTGAACGGAACTTAGTTCTAGTTCCAGGTGAAGCGTGTCAGTACGCTCAAACCCTCGGTCACGATGTCTTATTTCGTGTTATCAGAACTATCGACAACTCTTAAATCGTTCTGTCTACCCAATTTCACTCATAAGACGTGGTATGTTTCTCAGGCACTTTCCACAGGTGCCGAACGCTGGGATATCCCTGATACCGTCAAGGTATCACCTTCCTCACAAATCGACGATGTTGAAAATCTCAAGATCGGAAAATGAACGTTATAACCACTAGGCTATATAATGTGTATAAAATGTATGTGTATAATACAACAATACTTCATCAAAACAATTTTTATAAAATTCACGTCTCTTTAAACAATTTTTTAAAATTAAATTCAACCAACAAAGCCTTTTTATTTAAATCCCTTATGACCATATCCCCCCAAAAAATGATGTGACGTCAGATATTAATGTGACTTTACCGTGAGCATTTAATGAGTTTAATTTCTATTGCGTTTTCTTTTCAACTTTTGAATGAATTGTTACACTTCGGTTAAACCAAAAAAGAACCTGGATAAACTGTAAAAGTACATGTCTTTATTCTGTTTTTATTGGAGTATATTTGAACATCTTGCTCACTCTCAAGAACTTAATATTATATTATCAGTGTCGTAGGTAAATTTTTTACTTGCCCCATCTTGGCACTTTTGGAACACTACATTTCAGATTCAAATATAGAACTTATCGGATAGCTGGTGACTTTTCCACGGAGCTTGACAGAACATGAAAATGAATGTATTAAATTTTACACGCTTTTTAAATATTTTATACACACTTTAAAAATTAGAATTTTTTTGTGACACGCTGACTAACAGCATTGAATATTGTTGAAGTTCTCTCTGCTATTTGTCGAGATTTACAAACTCCAATTTAGCAAACCAAACGATGAAATTTGAACAAACTGATTAGTTTAGAAAATACTTTGACGAAAACCCTACTTCGTGATTTTTACGCACCCTATTAAACCAAACTGTACTTTGTACCCGCTTATCTGTTTGCACTTGTCCCCTAATTTTTGTTTCGATCGGCAAATGTATGGTTATTTTAGAGGTTGTGACGGACGGACAAACTAACGGAAGTCAAATAATTTTGTATATAAAATGCCATCTCTTGGAGTGAAAGATATTTCGTTTAGAGCGTATTATTAAAATGAGTGTAGCTAGGAAATATATTGTCTACGATATTGATATTCTAGATAAAAAAAAATCAAATTTAAGGTTCCTGATAATGACCAGAAACGGCCGAAAGACTTCAGTAATATACCGTTTCCCTTCGGCACATAGGTTAACATCCTTAATATCTGGGGCTTACAGCCACATCATGTTGAAGCACCGGTTTCCGTACGATCATCCAAGTTAAGCAACGTCAAGACTGGTCAGTACCTAGATGGGTGACCGCTTCGGAAAATTTGGTGATGTAAGCTCAGATGTGCAAATGGTGTCATGGCTCGGAATTATTAATCGGAGTTTCGATTTCCAATTCCAGTCAGGTTCGCTATATTCACTTACGGTCAAATATCCTTGAGAATGGTACGATTTTATTGCTGCTTGCCCACACCTATGGGTTAATTAGTAAGACGTGTATCAATAAAACAATATTATGGCAAAAAAGATTTTAAGAAAATAAAAATTGCGTAAAAAATATTTAGATTTCGGCGTAGATGTTTTTATAGATGTTGAACAAAAACAATTAGCCAAACCAACATCATGTTTCTTGTTTCTCCAAGGAACGATTAAACATTAAGCATTCTTCTCTGTCTTTGTCGAAGTTCTGCTAGTAATTCCCTAGTTTCAAGAAATATGACTCAAAAGAAATATTTCTAACACAACTGTGATTTAGAACAAGAATAAAAGCAATGATGGCACATAGCCTGAAAACATCATAACCATTCAGGATATGGACTTAATAAATGCTGAACATTATAGTTACCTCAGGGTATGACAAATTTAGTCGAGGAGATAAGGACATTGAACATAGAATAGGGTGTGTTTTCGCCCAATACTTCAAGTTGGCGATATAGACAGGCATGGTCTGAAAATCTATCTATCTATCTATCTATCTATCTATCTATCTATCTATCTATCTATCTATCTATCTATCTATCTATCTATCTATCTATCTAATTCGGGTCATTATCTATCTATCTATCTATCTATCTATCTATCTATCTATCTATCTATCTATCTAATTCGGGTCATTATCTATCTATCTATCTATCTATCTATCTATCTATCTTCACATACAACACAGACACACATACAACACAGACACACATACACATAAACACACACATATATATATATCATGAGTAATTAGGCGGAATTAATCCAAATCTAATTAGCGACTTGAAGGTTTTTTTTTAAATCTTAGTATTGTGTTAAATTTCTTTGCATAAACAAAAAATATTTTTCAAATAAATGATAAATCTCCTGGGATTTTCCTCAGCATGAAAGATCTATGATTTGAAATTAATTGCATGAATAACACATATCTTCAGCCCATGGGCAGCATACAGCTTTCACAATGCATGTGATTCCCACAATTATAAAAAATATATAGGGTGATTATTATTATTATTATTATTATTATTATTATTATTTATAATAATAATAATAATAATGATGGTTTAAATTTAATAACGCATTATGCTTATCGAAGTTCAATTCAGAGCTTGGACTCTGGAGAAGTCAAGTCTCTCGATAAGTGATTGAAAATTTTCGAAAATCTAAGTGATCTATATAAGAAATATCTCGTGCCCGAGTCGCACATCAGACGCATGTATATATATATATATATATATATATATATATATATATATATATATATATATATATATATGAAGAAATATAGTCTTAAGATGTGCTATATTTATGGAATAAAGTGCTCAATATCAGAGATAGAGCGTCTGTAAATATAAAAGTGAATCTAGAAGTAAACACTTAGAGGCGACAGTCTGTTTCATGCTAGATGCAATCGTCAGGCCACCTGACGATGCATCTAGCATGAAACAGACTGTAGCCTCTAAGTGTTGACGTCTATGTTCACTTTATATATATATATATATATATATATATATATATATATATATATATATATATATAATTATTTGTTTAAAAATATGATTCGTTCGCTACATAAGAGTTCTCATGTTTCAAAACAAGAGCCGGAAACTTCAATATAATTTTTTGAATTATATTAAATTAAAGTTCCATCTTCAAGCGAAATTTTGGGAATAGTTATTTATTCGTACTTGTATACAAAATGTGGCACAAGCCCAAAAATTGGATTGGGGAAGGACGGTCTTCTGTCTTAATTCTAAACTTAGCTAGTCACAGACACGGACCCAAACATACCAACAATACTGCTATTTTTTAGGGCTGCGTTATAAAAATTACTGTGTTGCTGGAATATTTCTTTATTGGCAGAGTTAATGCTGATTATTTTCTCTATTGATGAGGGTATATGCTTATATTGAAGTTTTCGGCTCTTGTTTTGAAACATGAGAACTGTTATATAGCAAAGGAATCATATTTTTAAATAAATAATTATATTTAGGCTCTACTTTTGTATCGATCACTATTTTTTTAAAAATAATTACAAAAATACTAAAGAACTTTGGATTATTTACCTAACGACTTCTTTCCTATTTTCTATATATTTTTCATACACACGCACCCCCCAACACACACACACACACACACACACACACACACACACACACACACATATATATATATATATATATATATATATATAATTAATACACAATAAAATCCCAAATCACCTCATAAGGGGAATCGCCTATTTCATCGGCCGAAATTCTCCGCTCTTCGTTTACAATTAATATTTCATACATCATATAAACCCAATTTAAAGTCATAAGGTTAATATCAGGGTTCAATTCTATAAAACCTTTTTCTTTTAAGATTTATATCTACCACATTCCTATAGGCCTTGACGTCTGATGGAAACAGTGAAATAGATAAATTCTGTAGTAGTTTTTCGACGTTTTCTTTCTTCTTTTTAATTTAGTTAAATTTCTCATTCCGACAGGAACACAGTCTACGCTGGGGTTGAATAAGACTGACGAATTCCGTCGGTGGAAGCTTATTCCTCGTATGTGTTGATTTTGGATTTTATTGTGTATTAATTAATTACTCCGTTCTAATAAATACTTTGAGCTTTTTTTGTCGATAAGTTTTAATATTTTATATTAATAGGATCGACTTATATTCCAACGCATTTATTACCTATATATATATATATATATATATATATATATATATATATATATATATATATATTTGGTTGGATTGATTTAGCGCTTTCTAATAAGTACTGCACATATAATATATAAATAACACACACACACACACACACACACACACATATATATATATATATATATATATATATATATATATATATTTAATACCGTTTTCGTCGCTATGACAAATGAATTATTTTTGTTTCACTTTATCCAAAAATCGACAATGAGTCGTAGTATACTTCAGGTCAGAAAACAAGTTATGATCCTTCAGGGTCAGAAAACAAGTCATTTCATTCTTTCCAATACTGCATAGTGGATGATAAAGCATCATAAGAGCAGTGATGCTGAAAAACGGTCATCGAAAAATATTGGGCCGCCAGTGAAAATTTCACCTTTCAGCTATTCCCTTAAGTTAAAAAAGAAATATCTGTTTTGCAACAAGGGATCAGAGAGTACAAAACGTCGCCAATTATTGGAGCTAGCAATTAGTGTTTATGCTTTTTGGAAGAATAATCCCCTCAGTTCGATGTGACATTAAATAGAACAAAATCCAAATTTTCGCACTGGTGATTTAACGCTATTCTTCTTGCCATTATTCCACAAGCTCTTGAGTGGTTTTCATTGAAAAACCTGTTTCTTTGGTTCCCATCACAATGGTTCAATTATATTGTGATCAGCACTTTGTGTTGGCAAGCTGTCCAAAACCTTCAACAACAAGAAAGCTTTTCGTTGCACGTAATGTGTGGCAAGAAGCAAGGCCATGTGAAAAATGACTCCATCTTTTTAGTCTGGCAGAAGAATATAGAGTTCTAAACTAATATAGTTATCACAGATTACGTTTCCGCTAACAATTACAAATATTCTTCTATTATCGCAACTCAACACCATTACATTTCCACCATCATATCTTACGGGGGTTCTGGCGTATTTTGCATTCTTTGTTTCTTTCGCTGGTAGTCTAACATATTCTCTTGCCTTAGCATGTAAATCTATATTTGCATTCATGAATAAATTTCGTTTTTCTACCATCATTCCATGTTAAATACTCTTTTGATCAATTTAATCTTTTATTCCGATCTTCTTTAGTTAATGGTTGTTTTTTGGCTACTACAAGTTGTTGTTTCGTAATAATCTACGTTTTGTACCAACTGAAAGATCATTGTTAAGACAACTGTATTGAGAAACATCTTCATCCACAAGAATGATTTTCACTGTAATCGATAGAAGGCAAACAGCACTGTCACGCTGAAATATTTCTCTATCTCGTTAATCTGGCATAAGTTTTGACTGTAGCAAACTAATATTCTATAATATTCAGCCCCTTTCCTAAGTTAAAACGATTTTTATTAGCTGCTGTATTCATTATTACAGAAAGTATTAGGTTGGTGCAAAAATAATTTCGTTTTCTAACATATGTTACTATGTGAGAAAACGAAATTATTTTTGCACCAACCTAATACAAAACCTCATAGTAAAGAGTTAGTAATTAGCGTTGATTGTTTTGGTTCGAATAACTGCCACAATTCGATATACTTTTGAATGAAACAAGTTCCATCTTGTCCCAGTGAGAATTGATATCTCATTATTCAGTAATCCCAGAGCTCTTGAAAATTGTGCGGTTATCCTTTGAAACCGGTGTTTCTTCACTTCTGCCTATAATGGTTCAATTATACTGAGATCAGGACTTTGTGTTGGCCAGCTTTCCAAAAGCTGAACATCTTCATCAACAAGAAACATTTTTCGTTGCACGTAATATGTGGCAAGAAGCAACACCAAGTAGAAAACGACCCCATCTTTCTAGTCTGGCAAAAGATTATAGAGTTCTAAACTAATATAGTTTTCACAGATTACGTTTCCGCTAATAATTACCAATTTTCGTCTATTATCGCAACCCAACACCACTACGTGTCCACCATCACACCTTACGGGGGTTCTGGCGTATGTTGCATTGTTTGTTTCTCTCTCTGGTAGTCTGACATATTCGCTTGCCTTAGCATGTAAATCTGTGTTGCATTCATAAACAAATTACGTTTTGCCTATTACCATCATTCAATGTTAAATTCTCTTTTGATGAATTTAAACTTTTTATTCCGATCTTTTTTAGTTAATGATTGTTGTTTTTTGCTGCTACACGCACCTTCAGTTTGTTGTTTCGTAATAATCTACATTTTATACCAATTGAAAGATCACTGCTATACCAACTGTACAGAGAAAATTGTTCGATAATAATTGTTCGCAAACAATTATCGAAAACCATTTATTCAAATTGTAAATTGTTTGAATGAAAATTAATCTAAAGGACAATTATATTAAATTATAATTATTCGAAATACCTATGTTTGAAATACTTATGTGGTCTTGCATTGAAAAAGTCAATGCTGATTTACTTAGAATAAACCCCTTAAAGGATGTATAGGGCTTTTTGGAGCAAGTGTAATCCTATAATCCCATAATTTGGAGATTCTTAGACGCTCTTAAAAGAGAACAGGACTGTAAGAAATTCATTTTGCAAAAGTAAGAGAAGGTTTGCCAACATATCAAGAGCGCCAAGAAACAGCGCGACGTAAATGTAAAACTTTAAAAAATTGGTGGCATCCTTTAACGAGTACTCTTTAGTAGTAAATTGTTTGGGTGCAGTATCATATAACTTAACGTTATAAGGATTTTTCTCTTACTAAATTGTTTTTGATAAAGATATTTGTATTCGAATAATTGTTTTCGAAACAATTATTTTCGGACAATGTTCACATAAACAAGACTACATTCACTTCTCACTTTCTAGGTTATTAATTTTAAATTCCCTGTCGTGATTCACAGAAATTATGTCTAGTTTCTATTACATACGAGGGTGCGCTGGAAAGTTTATAAGCTAACTATAAAAGGGTGACACTAGAACTGTGAAACCTTGCATGCTTTAATCTCAAATCTTCTTAATAATAAGTGCATTGTTAAAGGTAGACTGACAGCTGGCTGTTCAAAGTAAATTTCAAAAGTAAATAGTAGCGGCTTCACTTGCAAATAGAAAAAAAAATGGCATCGTGGTGTGAAGTAACTTCGGGGAAATGGGTTTAGTCTCCAAGAAAATTCATTGTTGCTACATTAGGGATGATGCTTCAGCTTTATAAACTACAAAATTGGGCCACTGAATTCAGGAGAACTTTGAATTTTAAACAAGGACTGAACGTCCTGCAACTGCCACCACAGAGAAAAACATTGATCGTGTTCACCACGTGGTGATGGATGACAAGCTATTGACTATAAATGGAATAGCCAATGCTATTTGCATATCGCTTGAGAGATCTGAGAATATTATGCACAATGAATTTGGTATGACTAATGTTTGTGCTCAATGGGTGTCATGTCTTCTGACACTTGATCAAAAGCTCACCAGGCTGATCACATCACTGAAAAATCTTCTGATATTGTTCGAAGCATATCCAGTTGATTTCTTTTAACGTTGCCTAACCCAGAATTAGTGTTCGGTTCCTACCTTTGAGCCAGAGACAAAGAGACAATCCACGCAGTGGAAGTTGATGGCCTAATTATTTGGGATGCAAAAGGCATTGTAGTTATTGACTACGTTCAAAGGGGCCACACCGTCAATGGAATGTAATATGCTAACTTGCCAAGACAGTTACTAAACGCCATGAAAACTGACGAAATTTGTCTTGTTTCATCAGGACAATGCCCCAGTACACAAGCCCTTGGTTTCAATGGTTGGTTTGCGTGATTGCGGCTTTGAAGTGGTTGACCAACCTCCTTATTCTCCTGATTTGGCTCCATCTGACTCTTATCTCTTCCTTGACATGAAAAAATGCATTTGTATGTGTCATGGTCCGGTTCCTTGTACCACGGTGATAGTCCAAGGTAGAACCAATAAAGAAGAACTCGGACACGTATATGGAATAACACAGATATATTACAAACAGGAATATATACAGATAAGGTAGAAAGTGTTAGTTCGAACAATCAGGTTTAGTAGTAATTGTCTAAACGCGACTCTGTTCGGACTGCCTCTGACTCGACTGACTGAGTGGCAGACTCCTGATGGACTTCACTCCAGACTTCAAACTGAATTCACTGCTTCCTCTTGACCTTACCCATAATAACATAATGGACTATTCCATACGGAATAAATACTGCGCCTCAAGAGGAAGCAGGGAGTTCAGTCTGAAGTCTGACCGGCTGATCGGTTGATCTCTCTGCCTTCGGGCGGGGAGGAAACCGAAGAGGCTAGGCTGAAGAGCGGAGTCTCTTTCTGGGAGGTAAACCGACCCTGAACCCGTTTATACGGGTTCAAAATGCATATTTTTGGCTGAGCCCACGGACTCGGAGATCCCATGTTAAACCGGCCTTGTGCCACATGATGCCCTCGTGGAGGGCTGACTAAATACAGTTCAGTCTGAAGTCTGAAGTGAGGTCCGTCAGTTCCGTCAGGAGTCAGTCAGTCAGTCAGAGAGAGCCAGTCAGTCGAGTCAGGAGCAGACCGAAACAGAGTTCAGACAATTACTACTAGACCTGATTGTTCGTACTAACACTTTCTACTCCTCTGTATATATTCGTGTTTGTAATATATCTGTGTTATTCCATATCCGTGTTCGAGTTCTTCTTTATTGGTCCTACCTTGGACTATCACCATGGTACAACGAACCGGACCATGTGCGTGCGTGTGTGCGTGTGTGTATGCGTGTGTGTGTGCATTTTGTTGAACCTAACGTCATTTCACTGCACTTGGGAATGACTTATAAAAAACAATTTTAATGGTTTGTGTCATTAAATTAATATTTATACCAAGGCAGAAATTTATGGGAAACTCAAATCCTCAGAATAGGAAATTATTAATAACTATTTCATATAAAAACGCCTGCAAGAGAACCCAATATTCACCGGGAAAAAAGATTTTCGAAGATCACCGAAATATATCGAATTATCGATGCTGAAGATTATCTTTTATTCATAAAACGTCAAACGAATTTAATTCATTTAAATCTAGGTAAATGGAAAATGGGCTTCCGTATGCGTCTCTGAAGCATTAGAAAATCCTCCATGATAATGACGAACGCTCTTTCGATTCTTCAATTAATGTCTCTTTGGTAACATCTCAATTTAATTTAGATAAATTATTGGCATTAGCGAATGTTCTTACAAAGATATAAGGAGCGATCCGAATGTGTCTTTTTGATTATCAAGTTTGTATTTGAGACGATGTGAGAACTGGAAACGACACATTTGTTGTTTTGATTCTTAAATTTAGGTAAGCGGGTCGTGTCAACATATTATCAGCACTTTTCTATCTATCTATCTATCTATCTATCTATCTATCTATCTATCTATCTATCTATCTATCTATCTCCTCGTTGGATGCTTCTCTTTGTGATTTTTGAGGCCAATAAAACAATTTATGAGGAAGCCTTATCTAAGAGTGGACATTTAGACAAACTGAAATATACTGACATGAACAGTTATAACAGAACTCAGAATAAACGTAAAAATAGGCAGAGAAATATTTTGTGGTTTAACCCTCCTTTTAATTTGGCGGTAAAACCAAAAATTGGCAAAATATTTTTTAACTTTTTAAAAAACCAAGTTACATAAAATATTCAATAAAAATCATGTAAAATTTAGTTACTGTTGCATGCCTAATATAAGGACCTTGAATAGTGGATTGAATAAGAAAAAAAAAACTAGGGATAATCAACGCAGTAGCTCTCCCAGTTGTAATTGTATGAACAAAAATATCTGCTCCCTACAGGGAAAATGTCAACAAGAATGCTTGGTTTACCAGGCGAAAATTTATACGGATATGGAGGATACAAACCCTAAATATATATATAGGTGCTACTCAAGATATTTTTAAAAAAGATATAATCACACGTGTAGTTTTAAAAACGCAAAAAACTAAAAATAGTACCACGCTATCTACCTATGTATGGAAAACTACACAAGAAGATAATAAAGACCGCATCCTTAAATGGGAAATATTAAAAAAATGGAACCAAATATAAAACAGGCTAAAAATTTTGTAAGCTATGTACAGAGGAGAAATTAGCCATAGCTTTATATAATCAACCTAACGATCTCTAAAACCGAGATTCTTAACATATGCAGGCATAGAAAATCTTGGTTATTGAATTAGGTCTAAACTCCCCATTCGTATTGTCTTTCCACCTTTTGTGTTCGTGTTAATATCCCCTCCCATTTTTAGTCGTTGAATAAATCTTTAACCCCCACCCCCGGTGTTCTTGTGTTTTTTCTTGTTTTTCTTTTTCTTTGGTCACATGGTATGATTTTGATTATCGCCTATAAATATGCTGTTTCTCTTGCCTCTTTAGCCAGCTTTCCCTGACGATCCGCTTAGGTGAAACCTGGGTAGGTTTGTCTGGCTCACTAGGTTTATCTAGGTCTGCTCTACGGCTGTATTGAGCTCTTTTGTTAGTTAGTTGTTTACTCGTGTCGGGGTTTTTTCTTTGGCTTTGAACCTGTATCTGTGCGATTTTTTCAACAGACTTTCATGTTTCTAGCTCTTTCTTTTTTTAAAACATTTTTTTCCCTCGAGATTGATTTGATTATTGGCAAATCAAAAATTCGAAGGTTTTTCGAAACGAGTATAGTTACCTATATATATATATATATATATATATATATATATATATATATATATATATATATATATATATATATACTGAACTGATTTTTTAAAAAACAGAAAATAATAATAAAAAAAAAAAGATTACGAAAACGTAAGAAACACAGACGGAATATAAAAATTAGGGGAAAATGAACTAAATAAAGATGCCAACACAACGATTTGAAGATACAAAGAAATAAAATTGTCTGTAAATGAGTTTAAGAAGGTTTGCACGGAGAGTACTTGAAAAAAGAAACTTAGTAAATAGTTATAGCAATTTAAATTAGCGCTAATACTCTCAAGTTGAAAATTGACAGAACTTCGAAATATCGCTTATGCCTATAAAGGGGCTACACAGTAATTAAATATCAAACGAAAAGAAATCTAATCCAAAAGACAGATTATTGATGACAGGGAGAATTGGATTCAGGCCTTTTTCAAGTATGAGATGGATATCAGCAGCAACAGCGGTTGGTTGAGTCCCAATACCTAATATCTACTTGTGAATCCAATTACACATTCATACAGATAAATAAGTGCACATACTCCTATGCCTAAATATACGCATGTTTCTTAGCGTTATTATTAACTGGGCTTAATTTGACACAAGATCACAAAAGAGAAGCTCCCAACGAGGATCGAACTCAGTATAAGAAGGGATGCATGTATTTTATTTGATTACATCAGCAAATTGCCAATTCCATTTCTCTTGATAGCTATGCACTATATATATATATATATATATATATATATATATATATATATATATATATATATATATATATATATATATATATATATATATATATATATATATATATATATATATATATATATATATATATATATATATATATATATATATATATATATATATATATGTGTGTGTGTGTGTTGATAAAAAGACCTGAAGGCACCAGAAATAGATCAGGAGAGAGGGAAATATTCTCCCAAAGGAAGAAGGGAACAAACTTCTTCTTCTGTCGACAAAGATTGAGCTTTCTTCGTGTTAATAGTAACGGCCTCAAAGATCTTGAATCAGAGCCAATATGGTACTTTATGAACAGTCTGAAAGCAGTTCTCTATATTAGCCAGAACAAGCAGCATTTTCAATCAGTTGCTGGCCAATGGCAGAATCCAGTATATTGAGAAACAAATCTAAACGACACTAGAAATAGATCAGGAGAGAGTGAAAAAAAAATAACACGAGTAAAACAATCAGCATTGGATTATGACATATATATATATATATATATATATATATATACGTTAATTTTCTAATTATAACTTAGATGTGGCACAAGACAGAAAGCATAGGCATACAGTGAGGATTGAACACACTACTCAGTCGTAAATGTGCTTGCGAGACAAGCTTTCTAACAATCGTCAATAGAATATATTTATCCATTTCTCAGAATCTAATGACCGAATAATTTTGTCATTATCTATTCTGAATAATTCGCCTGTCAAATTTGTTGTACAGTTCTGAAAATTGAGTTTTATGTTGCATTTTTTGTGATTATTACCATGCAGAAATTCTGGTATAATATTTTCAGAAATGGATAAAAAATATTCAAAATTGATGGGTGTACGAATAATATTGCCGTCGATTTTATATATGCAAAATAATGTCTGATAATAAATAATAAATCTAAGGTGTAATTATGTTTTAAAGAGTCTCCTCGTCTTATTTATAATTATCAGACAAATGCAAATGGTTATATATATATATATATATATATATATATATATATATATATATATATATATATATATATATATATATATATATATATATATATATATATAGTGTTTTTGTGCTATATCAACTTCATCTTGTTCACCAGAGACTATAAGAAAATTCTATAATTGTAAAATAAAAATTGCTACTCGTTGGCTTGCGTGCTCGTGCGCGCACACACACACACACACACACACACACATATATATATATATATATATATATATATATATATAATGTACGTTTCTTGTGCAGATATGATCTTTCGTGAAGGATCGTCAAAGATTTCTTTTTTAAAAATATTAAATTAGATTTTACTAACCAGACACTTCTCTCTCTCTCTCTCTCTCTCTCTCTCTCTCTCTCTCTCTCTATATATATATATATATATATATATATATATATATATATATATGTATATATATATATATATATATATATATATAGCATGCGGATCAAATGACGGTTCCGTGTATGATACAGCTTCGATTCCTATTGAAGAACATATGTTCTACGAAATTTCTCGAAAAAGCCGGTAAATGTAATTAATACAATTTAATTAAAAAAAAAAATATATTCCGTTTACTTAAATCAATTGTATCTGTTAAAATAACGTATAAACAGAAATTATTGTAAAGAATAATAAAGAATTACAACATATTGGCGTAGACGCAGCCGAGTCTACGTCAATATGGTGGAAAACAGTAACAGTAGCAGTAAAATAAAATCACAAATAAACTAAAGATTAATGATAGGTTAGGTAAACTTACCGTAAAAGTGTGCTACATTACCATAAAGGATTACAAACCAGATTTCGGAGCTAATCTAACTACAAGGATTATCAAACCAACAAGACGTGTAATCGGCAGAATTAATAAGAAAATCCTGGAAAGGGTCAACCAACAAATTAAGCATTCCCTAGGATTGAAACTTTTGATTAATAACAGAGAAGTAAATAACTGGTTTTCTAATATCAAAGTGAAATTGTACACTAATGCAGTTTGATATTGAAAATTACTATCAGTCGATATCAAAAGAACTTTCCACGAATGCGATGAATTTTGCTACCCAATACACGGACACAACAGAAGAACATAAGTTCATTATTATTAGTTTGATGCAAAAATATTGTCGTTTTCTCACATATGTTACTATGTGAGAAAACGACATAATTTTTGCACCAACCTAATATAAATACGGAAAAATCGGTACTAATACGTAAGGGCGAGTAATGGATAAAAAAACTCAAATGACCATTTTGACATCACATTGGGATCACTAGACTTTGCTGAGTCCTCTGACCTTATAGGTCTTTTTATATTATACAATCTCACAGGATATCGCGAAATTAATATAACTGACATTGGATTGTACAGAGACGATGGACTTATGGTTATAAAGAACTCTACAAACTTTAAAATTGATAAAATTAGAAAACTATTATACAGAGAATTTAAATGCCTGAAAAAAAATACTGTAAGTACTAAATTGCAAAAGGTGAACGTCCTTGATATAACATTAGATTTAATGAATAATGTATGCATACCTTATAAAAAAGAAACAATATTAATCTTTGTAGACTCTAAATCTAATCATCCTCCATCTATAATTAAGCATATAACTTTATCTATCCAAAAAGAGAATTAGTACAAATTCAGCAAATGAGAAATTTTCTATGAACATAGCAATTTCTATAATACAGCTCTAAAGGATAGTGGCTACGAAAGCCCAGAACTAAATTTTATAAAAAATGAAAGTGGAAACCATAGAAAAAACAAAAGTAGAAAAATTATTTGTCATACACCCCCATACAACCAAATGGTAAAAAAATAAATTAGGTCAAAAATTCCTTGCATTAATCGTTAAACATTTTCCTAAAAACAATAAACTCAGTAAAAGTTTTAATAAAAATACCCCAAAAGTAAGTTACAGTTGTACTGAAAACTTAGAAATGATTATGAAGAAACATAATGCTAATATCTTGAGAAAACACTTAGACCAAAATTTAAGAAATTTAGGCAGTATAATAAAAAGAGATGAAGATAAACAATAATTATGAAACTATAGAAATCCTTAAAACTGCCTTCTTAATAATAAATGTCGCACTGTATCATTAGTATACCAATAAATATCTCATCTATTGTGGATCCAAACAAAGTAAAAGTCTACATTGGATGCACAAGACATGAATTCAAGAAACGATTTAACCAATATCAAAGCTCTTTTAGAATAAATAAATACCGGAATCAGACTTCCCCTATCTAAATATTTCCGGCACTTAAAAGAAACCAATAAAACACCTGCTGTGAAATGGAAATTAATAAAAAAAGCTAGAATATGCAGGTCATTAAATGACCCATGTCCTTTGTGTATACATGGGAAATTATACATTACTACGTTTATAAAAAATAAAAATTTCCTGAAAGTAATGAAACAGCTCTTCTTTGCCGACATTGTCAAAGATTTTCCTTAAATAATGTATAAAAAAGACACTGAAAAATGTAACATACATATTGATATTTGACATTTTAATGATAATCTTTAAATAATAAAGTAATTCTAATAAATTTATTAGTTTTAAAAGCAGTATAGTCTATTAATAATTTGAATTAGGAATAATATTTTAAAATTGTATTTTAATACGACCTACTCATATTCAAACAACCCTTTGAAAAAAATCTTTATCTATATAATCAAGAATTTAACGGCAAAGCAGGAGTACTGAAAAACATTTTGCCATTGAAAAAAAAACAGACGATGTCATCATTTGTTGAACAGGCAGCCCTACCCTACCTTAACTTTACCTCATTTGGAAAGTAACTCATATTTTGATACAATAGTTGTCAGTGAAAATGAAGACCCTACCACTCCTAGTCAAAATGATTGAATTTCCCCGTATCCTTAGAAATTAATATTAAGAAAGTATATGCTTATAAAACTCAGTAATTTTCAAAATAAGTTATTCCAGAATTCACTTTAAAAAGGAAATAGTACTAGGGATTTTAATTTAATTCTGTAATTAAAGATTTTAGTTTCTATTTTTGAAACATGGTAATTCCTGTGTATCGATGGAACCGTATTTTTGAATTAGTAAATTTATAATATATATATATATATATATATATATATATATATATATATATATATATATATTCTCTCGCAGTCGTTCAAGCAAATGCCCATAATTAGGTGGTTCGATACTAATCCTACTAAATTATGATTTTCATATTTCTTGAAATAATTTGGTAGTAGATTGTACATACTAAACCATCGCCAGGCATTTTACATGTATGTCTGGTCGTTCGCGTGCAAGGATTGTAATTTTACACATCGGAGCTACTCATCTATAATTAAGCCTTACCCAGACTGCATAAACTCGAGCCTCGTAAGGTAAGGAAAATTCCGTTGTAAATGCTATTAAATGATGAATACCATATGTGGTTATATCAGCCATTTATTTTATAGAATTTTCCCAATTCAGGTACGTATGATTTTTACTGTAAATTGTTGTGGGGTTATTTCATGCTGAATTTTATATGAGAATCGGCATCTTTACTCATCAGTAATGGTTAATCAGACAAGCTTCATTAAACATTACTCCAAGTTGAATGTGAGAAGGAAAATAAATTAGGAGTCTCTTCTTTTGTTTTCATTAACTTTCTCTACACTTATGGATCTGACAAATGATTAATGTGAAATATCCGAACAGGTATGTAAAGATAGAATACGTGCAGAGCTTTCGCTATCTTCCTTGGTCTTTACGAAAATATAGCTGAAAAAAAAAAATCTTTAATGAAAATCGTTACCCTACAGAGTAAGCTATAGGTCTACCTCTAGAAAATTTTGTTCGCTATGTCGTCCAAGCAAACACATTTTCTCAGCAGAATTCCGCTTTAAAATGCATAAACCTACAATTTTTCCGTGCATTCAATACTGCTGCTATAACTGGTCTGTTGCTCGGAATACATATCTAGAGATTCTTGACAAAATTCAAAGTGCATGCTAAATTATCTGTCCTGATCTAGCATCTCGACTTCAGTGAATTTATCACAGACGTGACGTTGATTCCTTCTGTATTTTCTACAGATATTTTCATGGCAATTGTTGTGATCAGCTTTCTTCATTAGTGTCTCTTCTGCATGAATTTAAAAGTGATACTAGATTGGCAACTGGGTCTCACCATTTCTCTGTTGTACAAGCTAGATGCAACCGTATGTTTTATTCTGATTCCTTGGAATTCTTGCTTGTGGAAATCCATTCTAAGTTTTATTTCCCTGACAATCTCCAAAAATTTAAATGCAACGTCAATCGCTGTCTTCTGTTTTTTTTTTTTTTTTAAATCCTATCCCGTTACTGTCTTTTTCTTTACTTCTCACTAAAGTTTTCTCATTCTTTTTTCACTCCCTGTAATCTCCTAGTGGCTTTATCGCCTTCATTCGGGTGAAAGGATAAAAAAAAAAGGATTATTTTTCTGTTTTTATGGACATGTTCCGTGTTAGAGTTTTACTATGTATAACTTCTTTTGAAGTGTATAGAAAGTTCTTCAATCGGTAGGTCATCATATACAAATTTGCCTCTATTTCATCTTTCTTCGTAGATTTTCTATTGCCGTTTTTCTTGCGAAGTGGGGGACACAAGTTCGAATCCTGCAGGAGGGTGCATATAATAACGTTTAAAGTGATAAAATCTGTCGGCTTAATAAATGAAAAATCCATTACTTCTTTAGGGATTGTTTTAAATAAATATGTTATAAAGTTTACAGTGAATAAAAAGGACAATTACCAAGTCGTGGAGAAAGATATTCTACAGTGTAACCCGGACATAAGAGAGTTGTCGGTACCGGAGAAGAAGTCTCTTATATCCGGGTTACACTGTACATGGATAAATACAAAAGAAAAGAAAAGATATCATATCAAAGAATATCAACTCAGAGAGAAAACAGGAAAATTAAGTACCGGCAATACTATCGAAAAGGGTGGATTTACAAGCTTAAGAAAGTAGGCACCACGTGCTTTGAGTCTGTATTTTATAGCGCCGGTTCAAGTGTTAACTAAGGGATAACAGAAAGTGATAGCAACCGGTGTCTATTCTAATGTGTACCTCAACAAAAAAAGGGGACGAGGAAGGCGAACATAAAACAATGAAGGTTCTGTAATGTAGTAGCAGAAAACATTTTTTGAAAAGATATTACATTTAGGAACGTAACAATTTGTTTTATTTTCGTATTTTTTTTTTTATTTTATAATCTAGAAAAGTATATATATATTTTAGATTTGTGTAAAATTAAAGCAAAAACTAAAAAAACAAAAAACTAATTTATAAAATTAATTTTCATGCTATAATTTTACTCCTTTTTTTTTGGTGGGAATTTTTTTACGAGAACTTTTTTTTTTAGTGCGAACATTTGCACAAACTTTTAAGTGTTAAACATGTCCGTGTGGTGTGCATTTTCATTGACAATAATGAAGAGTCACTTAAAAAATGGATCTCTGCCGACTGTTGTAAAATATCTAAGCCCACTTCTTAATATATAAGTATGCAATTTCTTTTGTGTTAAAAGAAGTTTAAGTAAATGTTTTAAGACATGAAACCGAAGAGTAGCACAAAAATAAACGATAACAAAACACTTTGAAAATATGCTAAGAACAAAGAGTTTCCATGTCGATCGAATGTGTTCACTGAATACACAAAAAACTCTCATCGTGTATAGGGAAACGATCTTAAAAGAACTCAAAAACGCAAACAGAAATATTATTGGTGGGCGTCATCACAATAAGAGAGGCACGGTAGAATAAAGGATAATGGCTCGGATTGAGGAAATCGGAGAGCCGAGATCGAATTCCAGTCAAATCCATTACATTCACTTACGTGCTATGAATCCTCTTCTTCTCCTCCCACTCCACCAGCTATGGGTAAATATCAGGAAATATCTATAACTTTGGATGGCAACCGATTTACTGCAGAAAGAAATGGCAACCTACTGCTGGAAAAAAAAATCTGCTTCGTCAGTCATGTATCGAAAGATACATGATCGCTTAAGCGTGAATCCCTCATAGCACTGACTGAATCATAATAACACGAGACAAGCTGATGCTAGACAAAAAAACAAAAAACAAAAAACAAAAAAACAACAAACAAACATACGAACTATAATACAAGTTAGTAAATGAAAACAAGAAGAAAAGAATAATTATTAACAGTAAAAAAAGAGTGCATGGTGGTCAGTCAAAGAGTTACTAAGTGCGAGTTGCTTATTGGAGGTTTCAAAATCAAGCACAGAAATTTAAACAACTGGATAGTGTAGTAACTGAAAATGAATTGCCTGACATCGAAATTGAAGGATGCATAAGGGTAAATCGTAAGAAGAGGCGTTCGGGAGTATAGAATATAAAAAATTTAAAATGGGTATATTTAATTGATTATTTTAATTGACACAGCAAATAAATCTTGCTTTCGGAACAAATATTTCCAAATATACCCCCAATGATGAAGAGTTCTGTATAAGCCTTTTTCTTTAAAAAAAAAAAAAAAAAAAACAAAACAAAAAAAAAACAAAAACAAAAAAAAACGAAAAGGATGTGTTTTCTCTCCGGTCTTTTTCAACTTAAACTATGAGGCGATTCTGAGAGAATGAGAAGCCTGAGTGTGATCTATTTTCGGTGGCCATAATTTTTTTTAACAATATATGATATGCAGATGAGACAGCAAACAAATCTTGCTTTCTAAACAAATATTGCCAAATATACTCCCATTGATGAAGAGTTCTGTATAAGCCTTTTTCTTAAAAAGAAGTAGAAAGGACCTGTCTTCTCATCAACGTTCTTTCTGATGACATCAGTTCTCAAGTAGGTATCAATGCAGACGACACTAATATTTACTCCTGTCTCAATAGTAAATCCGACATAGCTGATAAAGTTAACCTGGCTATCGGTCTCGAAAAGAACCTTCAATCTGTGGGTGACTGGGGAAGTAGATGGCGTGTAAACTTTAACGCCCCCAAAACGAAACTGCTGTCCTTTATCCTTTAAATCTACAAATCTACCATTCGTGCTTGCATTGAATACTATTGCCATATATGGTCTGGTGCCCCCGCGAGGTTCATCGCGAGGTTCTCGACAAAATCAAAAGACGGATATGCAATATAATAGGTCCTGATCTGTCATCTCGACTTTCTCACAGACGTGATGTGGCTTCCCTCTGTCTTTTCTACAAATATTTTCATGGCGACTGCTCTGATGAGCTATTTTCAATGGTGCACTAACTGCATGAATTTAAGAGTGCTACAAGCTTGGCATCTAGGTGCCACACCTTTACTGTCGAAACTACAAAATGTAACCGCCTCCTCTCCTCTAACAGCTTCTTTCGCATTTTCCGACAGTGGAACTATCTTCCTCTTTCTTGCTTCACTGATAACTATAATCTTCAAAAAATTAAATGTAATGACAATCGAAATCTTCTGATGCCTTGATATGGATCACCGCCCTTCTCTTTATCCTTTCCTTAAACACATCTATTTACTCTTGCTCTCACTCTCTGTAACCCCTTACGTGCTACTGGCACTCCTGTCTTGCTTTGGGGGAAATGCATTAAGAACTAACAGGTGACGATATAGAAATCTTAGCACAGTATGGATAGATTTCCTTAAATCTTTTGATAGTGGTCCACACTCTTGGATACTTAAGACTTTAGAAATTTACAATGTCTCCCCCGTTATAGTAAATTTCTTTAAACACATAATGGGAATGGGGAAAACTACATTATACCTAAATTACACCAGAAGCCCTGCCATCTCCAACTGATTGACGAGGAAACTTTCAAGAAAAATCCCTGTCATCCCTTCTGCTTTTTTCTCTCTTTAACCCCCACGTAGGCATGAACTAATCAATAATAGTTATGTTTACAAATTAAACAATAAAGTACTCAAACACCTACTCTACATAGATAATCTCAAACTCTTTGCCAAAGACAAAAATATGTTGAAGTGTCTCCTCAATACTGTAAAATGTTTCAGTGACGACATATGTATGGATTTCGGATTGGATAAATGTGCAAAAGTAACATTCAAGAAAGGGAGAATTATAGAAACACAATTAATAGATTTAGATTTTGGCACAAAGATTAGGGAACTGGAACAAGAGGGAAGCCTATAGGTACCTAGGAATTAGTGAATAAAATGGAATACAGCATACTCTACTGAAGGAAAACGTAAGAAAGGAGTACTAGAGGCGTGTGCATCTGTAAATGAAAACCGAGCTGAATTCACAAAACAGAATATCAACCATAAACACTTTGTCTCTGTAGTGCAATACAGTTTCAACATTCTTAACTGGACCATAGCTGACATTAAGCGAATGGATGCCAAAACGGGAAAGCTCCTCACTTTTCACAGCATGCGTCATCCCAAGGCTGTTGTTGATCGTCTGTATGTGCCCAGATCCGGATGAGGCAGAGGATTAGCTCAACTAGAACTGTCTTACGAAACTAGAGCAATTGACTTCAAAGGTACTTAGAAACTACATAAGACTGGATGATGATCTGTGTCAAAGAACATGAAAGTAGTAAGCGACTTTATTCAGTAATAAAGGAAACTAATTACAAAATGCAGTTTCAAGTGGCTGAAGAAATACAAGTAAATCATAATACACCGACTGAAGCTGCAAAATACTTAAAAAAGAAAGCAAAAGCAAATACAACCGACCCGATACATAAACGATGGTAAGATAAATCGCTTCAGGCATCAATACTCTGCTCGTACCAAAAAAGCTGATGTAGACAAACCTCGTAACCATCAGCGGCTACGTAGTGTAGGTTTAACAGCTGAAACTGAAGGTTTTATTCTTGCTGCACAAGACCAATGCTTGCTAATTAGAAATTACCATATACATATACGGAAAAACGGGGTTAGTCCAAAATGCAGATTCTGTGATAAATATCCAGAAACAATTGACTATCTATTATCAGGTTGCGCGGCATTAGCACCCACTGAATATAAAACATGGCACGACAGAGTGGTCCAATATCTGCACTGGAAAATCTGCAAATTCTATGGAAAGGAACCTGCAAGAAATTAGTATGAACACTAACTAGTCCCAGTTACAGAAATAGGACAATAACTATTTTATGGGACTTTACAATAAACACAGACAGAACAATCAAAGCTAATCGCCCAGACATCGTGATTAGAGACCGCAAAGACAAAATGTGCCTTCTTATTGCTATGGCAGTCCCTGCAGAGTGCAATATATCTTTGAAGATCTTCAAAACCAATCAAAAAAGGACATTGAAATCGAAATCTCAAAAATATGGCGCATGAGGACATTAACAATTCCAGTTGTAGTTGGAGCACTCGGATTATTTGGAAAATATACCAATAGACTCATTGAAGGAATCTCTAATAGCCTATGCCTTAAAGAAATACAAAAAAAAAACTGTACTCACAAGTACAGCCCACATCTTATGAAGGCCTTTATCTATGTAAAATATGCGAAATTATTTTCTCACGACTGCTCAGTGAAAAATATCATGATGCTATTTCTGAACTTAGGTCTCTGGTCGGGATCCAGAAAGAAATGAGTTTACACCAGAAACCAAAAGAAATAAAACAACAACAACAACAACAGCAGCAGCAACAGCAACAACAACAATAATAATAATAATGAGGAAATCAACAATTTCGACTGTAATTGGTGCCCTCAGATTGATTGGAAAAGGTTACAATAGATTCATTGAAGGGATTCCTGATACCCCGTCCTTAAAGAAATACAATAAATTGTGCTTACAGGTACAACCACACCTTACGAAGGAATTTATGTAAAATGTGTTTGATATTTTTTCTCAGAAGGTTCTCAGGCGAAAATGTTATGATGACATTTTTAATCTCAGGTCTTTGGTAGGGACCCGGAAATAAATGTGTATACAGCAGAAATCAAAAGAAATAATAATAATAATAATAATAATAATAATAATAATAATATATCTATGTGTAAAAGATTCATGAGATTATCATTTTGCTACCGGAGTAAGAGAGAGAGAGAGAGAGAGAGAGAGAGAGAGAGAGAGAGAGAGAGAGAGAGAGAGAGAGAGAGAGAAGAGAAAAACTTGTGAGAAATAAATAATTCCAAGGGGTGTCATGTATGCAATGATACATTTGCCATGTTGAATGTCGGATATTTAATGGAGAGCTGGGCGGAGAAATCCATGTAGGCATAAATCAGAGAAACGGAAAGAAACGGAAAGAAACGTTAAATATGGCAACGCTCGCTGCAGGTGGTGAGACAAAGCAGATAGCGGAAACACAAATCAAAGCGAAAAGAAACCCATTTACATATGATGCGCAAAGTACATCCGTCCGTCATCCTTGAATTATCACTGTCCTCATTGAGAAATCGGTGTGGCACGATAGTAGAAAATGCAAACTCTGTTCATTCATCGTCAATCACTTCTTCCATGTTAAATCATCTAGTCTGGTGCCTCTGCTATATATATATATATATATATATATATATATATATATATATATATATATATATATATTAAGTTGGTGCAAAAATAATAACGTAATAATGTCTTTTTTTGACGTTAAAAATACGTCAAAAACAACATTATTACGTCATTATTTTTGCACCCACCTAATATATATATATATATATATATATATATATATATATATATATATATATATATATATGCATACACACACACACACGCACACCCACACACACACACACACACACATATATATATATATATATATATATATATATATATATATATATATATGAACATAGAAGCCAACACTTAGAGGCGATAGTCTGTTTCATGCTAGATGCAATCGTCAGGCATCTAGCATGAAACAGACTGTGGCCTCTAAGTGTTGACTTCTATGTTCACTTTTATATTTACACATGTTCTATCTCTGATATTGAGCACTTTATCCCATAAATATAGCACATCTTAAGACTATATATATATATATATATATATATATATATATATATATATATATATATATATATATATATGTATGATAATTTGCGGATAAAATTTAGGGACGAATCTGCAACTTTATCGATTCTGATCCGGTATGACTCTTTCCCGTCTCTGTCACGTTACTTCCCCGTGCTTTTTAATATAAATATTTTTCCCGTAATTGGTCTGCTGATTTTGTCTCCTTGGTACCTCAACTTGGCGGCAATGTTTCCTATTTTCGCTTTCGAATTTCTTAATTGTAACCGTAAGATATACACTAATAATTAATTCTCTGATGCTTCTCGCTTTTCGGCTTTCTGTTTTTCCTGTCAAATGCAATCACAAAAATTTTAGATTAACGTCAATCGTCATTTCTGTCTCCTTGAATCCTGTTTATTTTTGTTCCTTCTCGAAAATAACGTAGCCAGAACTTCCATTCTAATAACTTATTCTCTCATACGTCTCGTTTATGTAAGTCACTTCCGGTTTCCTTCCTTCTTGTCAACTGCGATCTTCAAAAATTTAAATATAACGTCAATCGTCATTTCTGTCTCCTTCAATCCTGTTCTTTTGTTGTTCCTTCTCGAAAATAACATAGCCGGAAGTTCTATTCAAACAATTTATTCTCTGACCATTCTCGCTTTTGTAAGTCTCTTCCGGTTTCGTTTTCCTGTCAATTACGATCTTTAAAAAATTTGAATGTAACGTCAATCATTATTTCTGTCTCCTTCAATCCTGTTCTTTTATTGTTCCTTCTCGAAAATAACATAGCCGGAAGTTCTATTCAAACAATTTATTCTCTGACAATTCTCGCTTTTGTAAGTCTCTTCCGGTTTCGTTTTCCTGTCAATTACGATCTTTAAAAAATTTGAATGTAACGTCAATCATTATTTCTGTCTCCTGTTTTTTTTGTTTTTTTTTCTATTACTGTCCTCTCTTCTTCTTTCCTTCTCAGTCTGCCCTTGCATCCTAGAGGTTTTTTCATCGTAACGTTTGGGTAGAAATGTTTAAAAGG
>OZ010593.1:17447381-17462381 GCA_963932145.1 Acanthosepion lycidas | reverse complement strand
TGTATGAACGTAAGAGGAGGAAGTATGTATAGATTATTAGGACCTTTATTTTTTTCGAAAAACCTAGGCAATCAAAAACTCTGATTTCTAAAAGACCTAACTTAAAATAAAATTATGAAAAGGAAACTGAGATAGAAAGTGAAATCAAAATTGATTTTATTCAAATGGAAGAAGCTAAAATTTACACTCCACTTATTATGGATACCAGAAGTAATAATAATATAATTATCTCTCTATATTTCTGAGATGAGGTATTATGTACACTATTTACATTATTCGGACTACTGTCCTCATCTTTGTCGCAATATTTATTACAACGTTTCGGCCCTTCAGTATCTGTCTATATTTCTGAGAGGAGGTATTATATACACTATTTACATTATTCGGACTACTGTCCTCATCTTTGTCGACATATTTATTACAACGTTTCGGCCTTTCAGTGTCTGTCTATATTTCTGAGATGAGGTATTATATACACTATTTACATTATTCGGACTATTGTCCTCATCTTTGTCGACATATTTATTACGTTTCGGCCTTTCAGTATATGTCTATATTTCTGAGATGAGGTATTATGTACACTATTTACATTATTCGGACTATTGTCCTCATCTTTGTCGCCATACTTATTACAACGTTTCGGCCTTTCAGTATCTGTCTATATTTCTGAGATGAGGTATTATGTACACTATTTACATTATTCAGACTATTGTCCTCATCTTTGTCGCCATATTTATTACAACGTTTCGGCCTTTCAGTATCTGTCTATATTTCTGAGATGAGGTATTATGTACACTATTTACATTATTCGGGCTATTGTCCTCATCTTTGTCTCCATATTTATTACAACATTTATTTCGCTCACTAGGGTAGACTGTTCTACTCCCACGTGCCATGTCTAATGGATGTTAGTTATCTCCTGGTAATTCCCTCTGAAAGTTCTCCACTGCTTTAACCAGATATTGAGCTCACACTCTTTGGGTCCTGTCACTGAATCTTACTAACGCCTTTATCCACTGTGCAATGTGTTCTTGAGAACATCTGTGTATGAATTTCTGGGTATTATAAACCTAATGTCTTCAGCAACCATTTTTTACCATTGCTCATATTGCAATTTTTGCTGTTATTATTGCATATTTTTTGTCAGAGTTCATATTGCAATTTTTGTTGTTATTATTGCTTTTCTCTGGCAGTACTTATTATTGGTTCCCATATTGTATTCATTTCTAAGCTTGGTCGTCTCAGGAGATTTGTGTGGTCTAGCATATGTGCTGATTCCTTAAGTTTGCGAATTTTCCAATGATGTTCTTTGTCTGGGTACATAGCAGCAGCTCCAAAAACCTGTGATAGGCGGTCACAAGAGGAGGATAACAATACTCAGAAAACAGTCTGCCTGCCTTATGTGAAGGGGTTATCAGAGAAAATACAAGGGATATGCGGTCCTCAGGACAACCTTCAAAAGTGGGACGACACTTCGCAGATATCTCTGCCGAATAAAACCTCCCCATAGAGGAGAACATGATTAAAGACTGTGTGTACGCTCCGCTGTGCAGCTGCGGAAAGAAATATAAAGGGGAGACAGACCGTCCCCTTAAGGTAAGGCTTCAAGAATCACCGCTCGTGGGATCAAGTTGAGATCATAGACAAATAACATCATAATTGACATCCAGTGAGCGAAATAAAGGTTTCAGTTCGACATTCCAACCATTTGAAGAAGGCTGAAGCGTACAACGGCCGAAACGTTGTGATAAACATGGCGACAAAGATGAGGACAATAGTCCGAATAATATAAATAGAATATCGGTCTGATCCTGTATTCAATATAAGCGCTAAAACATCGATATTTTCATTGATATGTTATACATTTTTTTTCCAAGTGAATGAATATTCAGAATAAGGCGATCATAGGATTAGTTTTGTTATATTTATTTGTTTTTTTTATTTTGTGGAGTTATCCTGAAATGTGATATTATTCAAAATATAAACACCACACGGATTACATTTATATTGTAAAAAAATGTTCATATCAAAATAGAAAACCCGATTTTAAGCTCAGTGGATTTTATTTTTTTTTATAGAGAATAGAAAAGAAATGAGACTTTTTAAACGGAATCGTCAAAACAGATTTTTTGAACTCAGTAGAATATCATGTTTCTTGGTTCAAATGAAAATCGTGACATTTTCTGGGAAATCAGCGACGTCAACAAAGAGAACATTTTGGAATCAGTTTTCATTGTGTAGAAAATCGTAAATCTATAGCAGTCTTTAAAAAAACAAAAAAAGAAAGACATTTTCAAATACATCATTTGTTGTCACTTGAGATTAACAATAAATTTTATAAATAGATTTTATAGCTGAGTAAGTTTCTTTTATTTTTTCGTTGTTCAAAACACTAAATTTTTTTTTTATCTTAATCGCTGATAAAAGCCAGTGATTTTTCTAAACAAGAACCAGCTTCTACGTCTTTATTTTTCGCATTGTTTTGGATAGAAACGTTGATGAGAGTTACTTTCGGCTTTATAATACCGTTCCTGGAGCGGGGGATACTTTGCACAGTTAAAGCATGATTTTTTGTGAACAATGAATTTGCTTTCAACGATGACGGGAGATTAAAGTAAGATGCTACGAAAAGTGAACGGAAAGAAACTGCTGGGTTAATGATGAAAGAAAATGCACAGAATGCAATTTATATAAATGCTAAGTTCATTGACTCAATCTGGCCGGTCTACAAGTCTTCAAATTTGTTACACCATTAAAAATTTGTATGAACATTCTAGAAACATTGTGTAACTTCTTAAACAGGACATCAAACCGACACGTTCAATTTACGATCATACAAGAAATGGAGGACTTTTAGACACAACAATGAAATGGGCGTGCATTGGGTCTCAGTTTATACAGTCAGTTAACTGCCCTACGTGAGTCACGCATGGGCGGTCATGTCTCTTACCATTCATGGCTGACTAGGCAGAAGATGTTCTCGTAGTTGGTTGCCATTTCTTTCTGCTCTAGATTGGTTGCTTACCAAGGCTATGGGATCAAGTCTGTCCTGTTATTCAACGCGTAGATATGGGGGTGCGTAAGTGATGGATTCATACCTTTCGCAAAGGAGTAAAAAGCGGTTAAAAATGACTATACATTCAATAAAAAAACAACCGTGTTAAAAATGCGTGATATTGGGTGCGTGGCCAAGTGGCTAGTCCATTCACTTTCCAGCCAAGAGACCCAGGTTCAGATCTCACCACGGTTGATTTGTCAGAAAGGACACATGCTGACATTATCAGTCTGGAGAAGGACGAACCTAGCGTGCGGCACCTTTCGAAACACAACCCTTGTAAGTAAAATTTGGTAGATGGAATACTTGGGCCATCGATAGCTGTGCTGGCACGAAATCACAAGTCATACTGGCCGAGAGATTGACCGTGCTGACATTGTTTGGATTGTGGATCATGCCAGATAACACGCTCTCTCCCAGAAACTAAGGTCTACTCAGCATAGTTGCAGTATAAAACACATGTTGGCTCTGTGGTTGTTGAACAAACACAAATGTGCCTGAGCGAGTGTCTGCTATAGGGATTAGCTAGCCGCACTAATAGACGGGTATCCTCGAATACGAGTGGCCAGCTATTATTATGTAAAAAGGCATAGAAGTTCAAGCTGTACTTTTAATCACCGCTTCGGACTTAATATTTTTATTTTGTATGTATCTGATAGAAAAGTTCTGTGTTCAAATCAGTGGTTTATTAAAGAAAAAGAAAAAAAAACTCTGAAAAAAGTTTGGAAACCACGGCAAAGTAACATTTTTGTAATGCAAAAAATATATTGTACTAGCAGCATGGCCCGGCGTTTCCCGTGCTTGATTCAAAAAATCGTACGACTCATACAGCAATCGCTATCACTTGACTTAAAATATTTTTGCCCTTACTTGCCTTTAAACGAGTGCCTTTTGAGGTGCTGATGTTGCTACATGCCTTACTTCTTGCCTATCTCACACTGCGATTTTTTTCTAAGCTCTATACTTAACATTAAATCTGTTACGAAAAAAGAACTAAACAAAATGAACAAAAAACGATCAGCTTTAAAAAAAAACTCGTAACTGGAAAAACCGAATGAAAAAAGAATGTTAACAACAAATACATTTTCACACCCAACCCAGTTCTGCGGAATCAGAATCAACGTTGTGTTTAAGCAAGCGAATGGGGCAATTGGAGTAAAGTGCCCTGCAGATTTAAATTTTTTCCCGCTGGTGACGATTTTTTTTTCATGCTAGCATGCTAGTTAACATTCGTGTCAGTCAACTGTTGGCTCTCACGCTGGACAATAGAATCTTCCTGCCTATTTGTGGCAGCCAGCTATTGGCTCTCACTCTGGCCAGTAGAAAATGGCTGCAAACTACATGGAAAGTCCCGTAGAAGCATGAAAAAATCGATTATTTCCATTATCGATGGGAGTTGGAAAATGCAATGTCGGTCTTGGCCTTCCCGCTAAGTTGGAGCATGTGCATATAAATTTTGGTGCAATTTCGTCAAAGATTGCGGCCGTGCATTCGTTACACACGCACAAACGCACACACACACACACAAACGCGCGCACACACACACACACACACATCCTGCCTTATATAGATAGAGATTTTCTTTTATTGGGGACAAAAATCCAAGTTAAAATGTTAGTATTCTTTAATATTTTTTATTATGATGTTCACAACATTTTTATCATTTTATTTTCATTTTATTTAAGTGTGTGATGTCGTACTTAATAAACTACTTGGAATTTTCAACCAAATTAATTTATTTAACACATGGCAAATTGATTCCATTTAGCTGTGCATGCTTTGACAATACGTCCATTGTTAGAAATTATCTCTCGCCTAGTGAATATAAAGAAATACAATCTATATATGTATGTATGCATGTGAATATATATATATATATATATATATATATATATATATATATATATATATATATACAAATACATATACATTAATATATTTTCTATTTATACTTTATTTTTATAACTACAATTATTCAAGTAAATGCTCTGTTTATAATAAACAATATTAACAGGCGGTGGACATAATTTTATGAAAATTCTCGGACATTCAGGCCGGTAAATACAGTTATTACTGTTTATTACAAACTTGAAATATATATATATATATATATATATATATATATATATATATATATATATATATATAGGTATGCATGTATGTATCAAGAACAGTATTGTGAAAATTGTATGAAAAATTGGAAAAAGTTTCGTCATTCAGGACTTCATCGGACGGAACCCGTCACAAGTAAACCTTTTCCATTTTATCATACAAATTTTGTCATATATATAGTACACATTCCGACTAATAACACTATATATATATATATATATATATATATATATATATATATATATATATATATATATATATATATATATATATATGTATTTTAATATGTACAGACACTAGCCAAGCAACATCCTACATCAGAGACACACACCGGTTCTACTTAACTGAATTACACATAAAAAAAAAATGTAAGTATGGTAACATAGATTTTTCGACTCAAGTCACTTTGTCCAGACAAATTCAACATCAGACTAAACAACCAGGAGTTCATGTATCTTTCGATACATGACTGTAAAGACAGATTTTTCACGCAGTAGTTTGCCATTTCTTTCTGTGTTAGACTAGTTGCCGTCCAAGGTCTGTATTGTTATTTACCTATATCTAGGATAAGAAGAGGATTCATAGTTTTCTCAAGAGTATAAGCACGTAAGTGAATGTAATGGATTCCACTGGAATTCAAACTCATCACTCCAATTCTTCAATCCGAGTTGCTATCCATTACTTCACCGTTGCACAGTGAGAATTAATCTATCACCCGCAATATTTCTCTCTCACACATTATAATCTCTGTATAGTTGAATATACTCTACTGCTAAGATATAGAAGATGACACCACCCATGAAGAGCTCAAGCTGACTCTCACCCTCAAACGCACCAGACAGGTGATGACGTCTCCCATACACACATTCACCACACGCAGACAAATAAATATATACACACACATACAGTACCAAAAGATTAAAAGATAACATACATATAAAACGTACATCCCCTTCCAAACAATTTTTAAAGCTGTCAAAATGACTAAAGAGGGATATCTGAGATTCATGGGTTTCCCGAACTCTCCTTACAAAAACCGCATCAAAGATAACTTTGAACTGACTAAAAATTAAGTATATAAAACAAACGAAAACTACAGACCAAGGTGAACTTCCTCAGAGACTGTTATTCATCCATGTAGTTCACTGGTAGTGAGAAGCATGAATTTTTTCTCTCTTGATGATGGAAATCCTGGTCGAAACACGTCGATGAACGTAATTAAAAAATGAAACAAAAATATTAATATACAACCCAGTGTACTTGAAATTTGAATTTTTAACAATTTAAAAAAAATATATATACCGTATTTAAATATATATATATATATATATATATATATATATACATATATACATAAATGTAAATATTATATATATATATATATATATACATAAATGTAAATATTATATATATATATATATACATAAATGTAAATATTATATATATATATATTTATATATTTAAATATGCTTGTAAATATTTATCTATCTAGATTTCTCTTTCTCTTTCTCTCTCTCTCTCTCTCTATATATATATATATATATATATATATATATATATATATATATATAAATATATATATAAATATATATATAACTTTAAACGTCATTTTAGGGGATACCCGTATTTGAGTAGACGCTCCTTTTATTTTAAATTGTATTATTTTTATCTAACAGCTTGTTCAATCGAGAAAACTTATTAAAATAAAACAGTCTCCTTCTTTACAGGCGAAACTACCGTTTGATCCAGCAATTTGACTTCTATGCAGAACTTACTCGTTCTAGCGATAAATTCTCAATTTCGTATTGAAACGTAAAATAGCCAAATAATGGAATAAGTCTGACAGTTATTTAATAGATAGATAGATAGATAGATAGATGGATAGATAGATAGATAGATAGATATAATCAGAATGAGATAGATAGATAGATAGATAGATAGATAGATAGATATAATCAGAATGAGATAGATAGATAGATAGATATAATCAGAATGAGATAGATAGATAGATAGATAGATAGATAGATATAATCAGAATGAGATAGATAGATAGATAGATATAATCAGAATGAGATAGATAGATAGATAGATAGATAGATAGATAGATAGATAGAGAGAATCAGAATTAGGTAGATAGCTAGATAGATAGCTAGATAGATAGATAGATAGAATCAGAATAAGATAGATAGATAGATAGATTAGAGAGAGAGAGTTAGAGAGAGAGAGAGAGAGAGTTAGAGAGAGAGCGAGCGAGCACCATACCAGATATTGAAAACCTCATTTTTCAATAGTTCTCAGAATTCCAGAAAAAATTGCAATATAATAAAAAAAATAAATGTCAGAATATAATGTACTAAAAATCGAAATCACTCCCAATGATTTACGGAGTCATTCGCTGTCTGTCGCGCCTGGGACTGAGCTGTCGGTGTTAAACATTCTAATAAAAGGAACTTCAGTCGCTTTCCTGTTTCGAGTCACGTTCACTGAGAAGCGTCTGCCATTATTCGAAGCTGACACGTACTTGCGAGTGTGCACGTGGGAGGATGCGTGACGCAGAGACGGATGGACCTTTAAGAGACGAAATAAAAAGGAAATAGCTACCGAAGCTGATGCTGTCAAGCAAAATGTCGAAAAATGATTGTCGTTAGAGAAACAATTTGTCTTGGCAATGGGCGGATGGAAAGACAAATAAATACAACATTAGCTTGATAAACAGGTCAGAATAATCAATGATTAAATCGATTTAAAACCACACACATATATATATATATATAAACGCACACACACACACACACACACACACACACACACACACATATATATATATATATATATATATATATATATATATATATATATATATATATATATATATATATATACTGGCGTGTTTATGAAAAATAGATACGCAAAAAATCGCTTTTCTTTCTGCTGGGGGGGGGGGTCGATAACTTCGGGGTTAGAATCTCCGACTGATGTCAAATCGGTCGGGTTTCGATCCCGGCATGAAGCTATTGAATGTCTAGCCACACTATCTGTGGATGACGATATATATATATATATATATATATATATATATATATATATATATATATAGATATATATATAGGTAACTATACTCGTTTCTAAAAACCCTCGAATTTTTGATTTGCCAATAATCAAATCAATCTCGAGGGGAAAAAAGTAAAATTAAAAAAAAAAAAGAAAGATCTAGAAACATGAAAGTCTGTCCCAATAATCGCACAGATACAGGTTTAAAGCCCAAAGAAAAAACCCGATACGAGTAAACAACTAACAAAAGAGCTCAGAACAACCGTACAGCAGACCTAGACAAACCTAGTGAGGCAGACAAACCTACCCTAAACGGATCGTCAAGGAAAGCTGGCTCTCCAGCCAGCTTTCCCTGACGATCCGCTTTAGTGAAACCTGGGTAGGTTTGTTTGGCTCACTAGGTTTATTTATCTATCTATCTATCTATCTATCTATCTATCTATCTATCTATCTATCTATCTATATATATATATATATATATACCGGGGATAACAACAAATTCGCCTCCAAAATCGTGTAACAGCAAAATTGTCTATTTGTTAGATTAAGATCTGAAGTATTGTATCTTAGAAATGATTAATGATGTCTTACTGGAATTTTCCGAGGTTTTTATAACATTATTGAACTGTATTTTGAGAAATCAGAATGTATAATTACTCACGAAGCCCTCCGTTCCTGATCAACTTTAACCCTTCTGGCTGAGCTCCTGAGTCAAAATTCACAAATAATTGGTATGTAATGATTCAAGGTAAATATGAAAATAGTTACAAGTGTTTACCTACCGTTCAACCAGTGGCTGGGTATTAAGTCATTTTTCTCTATCACTGTTCAACCGATGGCTGAGCATTACGTCATTTTTCTCAACCCCCGCAAAGCCATGGTTAGGTTTCAAAGGGTTAACAGTAGTATCGTGATGAAATCGATCATAAACGAAAATGACATGTTCATCATTAATTAATCATAGGTAAGAATCGGTAGCTCGTGAAGGACTGAAATGAAATTCATATATATATATATATATATATATATATATATATATATATATATTAGGTTGATGCAAAAATAATGACGTAATAATGTCGTTTTTTGACGTATTTTTTAACATCAAAAAACGATATTATTGCGTCATTATTTTTGCACCAACCTGATATATATATTATTCCAGGAACATTTTCCAACTTATTCAAGATAATCTTCGCCCACTATAACCTTTAGATTTTCTGTCCTGGAGTAACAATCGATTTCATTTTCAAGTATTTTTCCATTACGCATTATGTCTTTAGCTCTAAGTTGAAATGACGACCCCTCTTCATGTTGTGACCTCCCGATCCAGTTTTTCTCTCTACTGCACCCTCTTTTTTTTTAAAAGTATTCACCATTCCCTTGTTGGCTTATGAATGGACTTTGAAGATGAAAGCTAGAGTAGGAATGTTGGTACAAATACTAAAGTCCTGAATGATCTTTTTCCGCACACTATTGCTCAGATGGGAAGACACTGGGGCTGACACAAAACGATTATAATCATTTTTCTTTCTACATGGATAACTCAAAGGGCTTTGCAATCATTCTTACGAGAAACGGTGTTAAGATGTTTAAATACTGTTATGGGGTCCTTCACTTTTTCATATAAGTGGACTCGACCAGAGTGTTACTGGGACTGCTGCCGTTAAATACCCACAGTCAGTCTAATAGAGAGATTGATAGAGATTGGGAGAGTGAGCAGAGATTGTGATGGAGTTGGAGGTAGAGTAATAGTGTGAGGTAACCGCTTGTAGAAGTCAGTTCCAAGCACGTAGACTCTAAGGAAGTCCTACTTCGAGACTATATACATATACATATATATATATATATATATATATATATATATATATATATATATATATATATATATATATATATATATATATATATATATATATATATATATATTACGACTAACCGCGTTCCTGGATTTACTAACAGAATTACCGATTGTATTATTGTGTAAATACATTTAATTTCTTATATTTAATTCTTGCGTTTGTCATCCATTGGAGACCGAATTTCATCTCGGAATCCACAACAAATATCTAACCTTAAGACCTGTAAAAGGAATCTCACTTAATTTAATATAAATAAATATATATATATATATATATATATATATATATATAGATATATAGATAGATATATAGTTGGAGTGACGTGAGTTTGTGACCTTGAGATTCACGCTATTTGCGATCGTCAGACAAACTGGATAATTTTTAAATTTTGGATTTATATATCAGTGCGTTTATCGGACTCATTATGGTAGTGAGAACGCCACTGTTACGTACGTAGATATACATACACGCAAGTTCACGTATTGCAGCTCACGCAAACATATATATATATATATATATATATATATATATTGCTAAAAATGCATTTGAAACTTTACGCATCGATTTTTTTTGGATGTAACTAATTTTCACGTATACCCCTGAATAGGTGGGTGCATTATAACCTATTAAACTTATTAAGTGTATTATATAAGTATATGAACCCATACAAATCTATCTATGACTGGTAATGTGTTGATAAGTGGAATGTATAAATTTAGATTACGTCCTCAGTTGTGAATAAATGAGAAAAGGCGTCTCACTTGAAAGATTTCTCTTCCTGACAGTCATAAAGTCAAACATTATAATAAAACCTCAAGCCGCTTATCCATCATGGCCGATTTTTCTCTTTGCTTATTATTTGAATTTTATCTTTTCTAATAAAAAGGCGTTGAGAAAGAAGACGCGGCCTGACTGAAGAATGTGGCTCCTGGTACCTCAAACAATTTTTCAATTCGGTCATTCAAAATATTCAGTAGAGTGAGGAAATATGAATCTCAAAGTCTCCTTCTCATCATTTTTTTCTCTTCAGGTTACGCTCGATAGAAGTTGCAAGTGATAGTTCTATTAAACTGCCTCGGAATAACTTTGATTGCGTCGACTATACTTTTTGTGCTAGTATATCTCCTCTGATCGAAACCATGTTTAATTGAAGCAGCAAAAAAAAAAAAAAGTAAAAGAAAAATCTTTATTTTCAAAGTAAATCCAACTTATATAGAAAAAAATCAATCATTCTATCTATCTATCTATCTATCTATCTATCTATCTATCTATCTGTCTGTCTATCTATCTATCTATCTATCTAATTCTGATTCTATCTATCAACCTATCTATCTATCTCATTCTGATTCTTTCTATCAATCTATCTATCTCATTCAGATTCTATCTATCTCATTCAGATTCTATCTATCTACCTATCTATCTATCTATCTAAATTTTTTTCTTTTTTTCTTCATATTTTTTCGTTCTCTTTCTTTCTTTCTTTCTTTTCGTCAACCATAAGTGGAAGTTCTGGCAACTAAAACCAGAGTAATGGACGACAAGGCACTGGGCATGTGGATTTGCACATTATTTTTATTTTATATATATATATATATATATATATATATATATAAATTCTTAATACATTCCACCCAATCCTGACATCAATAGATCAGGCATACACGAAAATTATGATTCTGAACCATCTGGAACACATATATTCAAACGAGAACTGCTCTTATTTAAGTCCAACTCTGAGATCATACTTCCCTGTGTATCCATTCCAGTAGAATTAAAATGTCTCCCTAAGAAACGAATTTATCAACGTATTTCATGACTATTTTATGAATTGTACATACATCTTCATCGTCATCAGTCTCATAACATGATGCTGTCTTAGGTTTGATGCGCAGCTGACCAATTTCCGCTACATATCTGGCTTGAACGCAGGAGAGGTAGTCATTCATGCGTAGCCTTTCTCGGGCAAGCAGGCCTCTTGCTGTGTATTCTTCTTCAGGTCAAACTCTAACAGATGCCCTCCAATTTGAAGCCTCGCTTTAATCATGAACATATTGTTGACAATGTTTGACGTAGTCTCTGAATATGGAATCCAGTGAAGTCCGCAATCTCTTCAATATCAGAGGTTGGCAGTGTAGATTCGGAGAAAGTAGCGGCTGTTAATTCTTTAAGTCTTCTCTATCAGGTTGGCAGTGAAGATATTTTGGGAGAAAAAACAAAATGGCTGCCTCTATACACGTCGCATTGAATATTTTGAGCTTTCTGATTGGTTAACCCTTCTATTGGTGAACTATAAAATGAGTCAGCTCATTTTGGCTAGCTCACTGGTACATAATACCCCCAAATTCTAACACATATATCGTTGTTGATTCCAATGGGGGAAAACTCTCTGCCCTGACCGTTAACTTTAGTCTCGGTATCCATCCGCCTAGAATAGCTATATTCAAATCTATGGGTCTCAGTTTACCCTATGACAGTTAAATGCTATAAGAAAGTTCATCCAATCTTTGACAGCACTTTTTTAAAAATCCTTCTAGGTGTACATGCAAACAAAAATAAATTTAGTCGCCGATAAACAGACCATGAAACAACTACTACTGGATTACATGGTAACCGTAATACTGGGAGAATGACCCGATATGAAAGAACTCTGCTATTCCTACTTAATTACGTACCGTAAAAATGTTGGCGTATAAGACGATCTTTTAATCTTAAAAATCCAACCCAAAATAGCGGTTTGTCTTATACTCCAGGTATAAAGTGTGAACCTTAACACATGAGTTTTATAATAAGTTGTTAGCATGCGATATTTAACCTCGCCACCTTTTGTACCTATCGACACAAATATTTTCTACTGAAATAACTTAATTTACATTATTATAATACTTATATAATATGTGGCAAGATGGCAAGACAACAATAAAACGCATATTCGTCAAGAGAGAAATCTTAAACCATCGTTACCTACTGTATATTGTGGTAGTAGGTTGGTGCAAAAATAATGACGTAATAATGTCGTTTTTTGACGTTAAAAATACGTCAAAAAACGACATTATTACGTCATTATTTTTGCACCAACCTAATAGTTAATTAACCATATTTCTCGTTTCCTTTTCTCGTTGATTTAAAAAAAAACAAAAAAAAACAAACAAAAAAACAAAACAAAAAAAAACAAAGGGAAAACGAAAGTGGATGCGTGTCTCAAAAAACCGTTTAAAGATCGCATTCGAGAACAATGGAATGAATAGTTGGTAAGCGGGGAAAAGTCATTCAGGTTAGCTTAATAATCTATCAAAATCACAGCACCCACTCATGAGGTATTGTAGATTGCACTTGTTAATCGACAATATCTTCTCACCGTTTTTTTTTCTCCGTAGAATTTGAGTGAAAAGAAAATATTTGCTTACTGAATTGTTTTTAATGTATTCAATACAATACATTTTAAATACGATTTGAGCGGAGTCGACTTGTACGGCGAATATAACCCGAAACCTATATTTTAACTTGCAAATTTGGGTGTCATCGTATACGCCCAGTCGCCTTGTACGCCAGCATATGCGGTAAATAATTTCACGTATACCAGAACTTTCTCATCATTCAATGAACTTTAGGTCTCTTTTGCGAAATATTTTGTGCTATGGTAAAGTAACAATTTCTGTTGGTTGTTTTTGTATTAATTTTGTTTTTATTATGTTTCTTTAAAGAAAATATGAGTGTGCTTTTATATTAGGGTTAAACTCCAATTCTCTTTCATTGTACAGAAAAAATATATAGTTTAGATGAGGAAATCTGGCCTGTGTCTCTCTTCTAATTTTGTTTAATCAATTCACCCCAAGCAAGGCGATACGAGGAAATGAAAGAGAATATGTAGACTTTAGAAGAAGCCCAATCCTAATCAGGAAACAAGTGTTAAACCTTAGCTCCATTTCACAAGACCTGAGTTGGATGGTTGGTTGTTTCGTTTTATAAGCATATCAACCTCAGTGTGTCATTTAATGCCAACAAAATTTTTCAAATAGATTCATAACGATAGTTTGGTAAAAAAAGGTGTGTATATACACATATATATATTTGAACCATTTTTCAATGAGTGATATCTTTGAGTACAATCCAGGAAATAATTTTTTACAAAGTATTTCTGGTATTAAAACCTATTTTTACACTTTCATAATGCTTTTCACCTCAGTTTCGGGGTTAACTATTTGCCCATAGCTGGGACCCTAACAGGTGCTACCACCCGGGGTCAGCGTGGACCTGGGAACACCAGCAATTAAGAGGTGGTTCCACACTCCTCAAAACCTCCTGATCAGACGCCTCAAAAGACTCGAGAAGAGTGTGAATAGGACGGTAGGCGAAACTATATACTTCTGTTGAGGAGAAAAAATAATAACAATAAAAATAAATAAACTTTCAGAGTTGAAGCAGACTTTAGAATGAAACACAAAACCAAATCCAAAACAGGAAACCAAGGGATATAACTACTTCTGTTCAAAAGACCGGAGAGGTGTTTTAGTCGGAGGGAAGACGATGGTAAAGAGTTACCATGCCTTAAAAAATCAGCATTTGCTTTACTTCCTTCTAACTGGTTTCAAACATTTGACTAAATGGTAACCGCATATTTTCTCTCTCTCTCTCTCTCTCTCTCTCTCTCTCTCTCTCTCTCTCTATATATATATATATATATATATATATATATATATATATAATGAAAAATTATTACATGTAGAACAACATTTCCACCTGGAAAAACACGATTTCAAAACCCATGCCAAATTCACTATAACTGAGAGAATAGAAAAGTTCAGAGCATATAATATTAGAAAGATTTTAGAGTTCCATGAAAATAAGTGGATACAACGTTTAAAAATACACTATCCAGTCGGGCTAAACAATAAATTTAACAATATAGATAGTACTAATATA
>OZ010593.1:17422381-17442381 GCA_963932145.1 Acanthosepion lycidas | reverse complement strand
GGCAAGGAAGAGCGAAAATATTTTAAGTCAAGTGATAGCGATTGCTGTATGAGTCGTACGATTTTTGAATCAAACACGGGCAACGCCAGGCCATGCTGCTAGTATATATATCGAGCGCTTAGCCTTGGTGCGGGTAGAGTAGAGATCAACGTGTTTTAGTGGACTCATTAGTTTTCAATCTGCTATTACAAATCGTTTTCATAAAACGAGAACAAGATCTAAATGGTCAGCCAATCTAACAGTAACCTAATCTCATAATCCTCACTTTTCTCCATATGCGGGTTCCTTTGCAAATCTGTAAACGGGTCTTCGGTGCCACTTAAGCTTATCGCACAAAATTCATAACCGAATCAATTGGTTAATTTGTCTGATCCTCACATATCGAAACCGTCGGGAGAGTCCATTATATATATATATATATATATATATATATATATATATATATATAAACTGAGTATTATTGCCACCCCAAGATAAAATGATCTTTAGAAAAGAGATCATATTTTATAAATAAATATGGATATAAAGTATCATCGCCATTAAAATTTTAGGTACCTTTTGGAGAACACATCTTCAGAATAATTAATATAAATGAGTATTGTTTGCCTGACTCGTTTCAATTTGCTGCTTATATGCGTAAATTGCAGCCTAATCTCGACACTGAGTATTTTCCCTCCAAATGTCCTGTATATATTAGACTACCGTGGTTTGGTCCTGTGAGTCATGTGATTTAAAAATACGTCTATAATCATCATCTTTCTTCAAACGGTGTTTTAATTCCATTTTGCTCCGGGGCATTTCTCAAACCGGGAGGGCTTTGCCCTCTGGCTGCAAGGATGTCTTGCCTGGCCATCACTAGAGTTTAGTTGTGTATCTGTATAAATGTCGATGTGAGATCGACTATGTGGGTAAGATTATCCAGAGATTAGGGGTTAGGATCGCCCAGCATGTTCCGGGCCAGGTGCGTAGACATGAGCCTGTAACATCCGGGTGTTCACAGATTCATGACTTCGCTATCGGCAAGCATTTATTAAATTCTGTTGCTTGTAGGACGGAGTGTCTTCCACGGAACGGACCGGACTCCACTTAGAAATGTTGGAGGTGGTTGTTGTTAATATACATCGTCCTGACCTGTGTAGAAGGGAGAATTAAAGCAAAACTTGGAAAATGGCTGTTCTTTTTTTTTACCTCTTTTCTTTTGTCCCCTCCACTAGTTTTGGTATATTTTAATGCCAGTTGTTGAAAATAAACTTTCTTTTCAACCACTTAGTTTTACTTGCCAACGATATTTATTCTGAGGATGTTTTATTTCTAAATGTATAATTTATTTTATCTTATTATATTTTTATTTCTAAATATTCTTTATTCTTCAATATAACCGATTGATTTTGTATTAAATGTAAACCTTTTTTGAATATAATTTTATTTAATTTTAATATAAATTATCTAAATATGGCTTATTTTTAATTTATTTAAATATATCTCATTTTTAAATATAGCATGTAAGAGTACTTTGATGTATGATTTTTATTTTTAAATATAATTTAAAGTTATTTTTACCCCCCCCCCCCTTTTTATTCCTCCCTTAGTTTTAAATTAACATTTCATTTTTCTTAATATTTCTTCTTCTTCCTAATTTAAATGTCATAATGTTAATATCTGGGTTTAATTTTTATAAAAGCTCTTCCCTTTATGACTAATAGCTTCCACCCTCTCCTGACCACTGTCTCGTGCCTGTCGACTGATTGAAACATTGTAATGGGTAAATTCTGTATTAGTTTTTCGAAGGTTTTTTTTTGTAGCTGTCACAATTTCTAATTCCGACAAGAACTCAGTCTAAGACGGACGAATTTTATTTTTCGTCGTTTGAAATTATAGTACACTACCGCCACCATTACAAACACACAGTACATAGAAATCATGCGACAAGCATCCATTAGTTGATTTCCTCAAAACTAGCTCGCTGATTGGTCAATTGGCATTATTGTACTACAAAATAAGCTTATTCTTCATACGAGGTGTTTTGGGATTTTATTTTGTATTAATTTCTGCTTTGTAATAATAAATACATTGAGCTCCTTTTATGATTCAGTTTTCATATTTTATATTACTAGGATCCACTTAGATTATATACCACCGGATATATATATCTATATATATATATATATATATATATATATATATATATATATATATATAGCTGTGTGTTTGTGCGTGTGTATATATATATATATATATATATATATATATACACACACACAAATATATATATATATATATATATATATATATATATATATATATATATATATATATATATATACACAAATATATATATATGTTTGTGCGTGCGTAATTATTTATTTGCGCTGCAATCCCTTTTTTATACAAGTTTCATTAAAAAGGACTGACAAGTTTTTTAATTCAAATTTTAAGACTTAAGTTTTTTGATTAATTTGTCTTGTGTTTCTTATAATTTTAATTTCTGGATATAAATTTTGTAAAAATTTTGATGTGCTGTTAACCATTTTGATACAAAGAAGCGTCTGGTTACCAAAGTCCAAAATTCTGTTTATAAACACACTCCATCGTAGAAGCAGACATTTTCTACGAAATTTGTCGAATATTCAGGACGGCAAATGTAATTAATAGTGTTTAATTCAAAAACTAGCATTTACTTAAATAAATTATGCCCATAAAAATAACGTAGAAACGGAAAATATATTAAAATAATTGTCAGAATTTCCGTTTATACAAGTGAGTCAAATGATTATTTAAAGTCCGATAACAACTCATCTTCTTTTGCAGGCCTGAAACAATGCCGTTTAATCAGATTCTCATCATTTTCTTTCTAAGTCCATTTTCTCAGTTCCGCAATTATCCGAGGCTTATAGGATTCAATGAGGACATTCACAATATATATATATATATATATATATATATATATATATATATATATATATATATATATACTGGCAGACATACTCAGGTGATCCAACAGAAAAAAGCATTCAATTAGAATGGAGCAAAAAAGCATCATGTAACTGAATCTACCTTCTTCAATTACTTCAAAATACTTTCATTAAAAATCATTTTGAATTAATGTAGTTACTGGTATAAAAGATGTAGTCTGTATTTATTCAATCGAAGTTAGCCAAGCACATGAAGGAGTAAAACAGGCAACACGAAGACCCACTTCAAACCACAATTATTTTGGAGTTTTTAAAATTCAATTTGTTAGTGTGCTACCAGGGATGTAATAGAGGATACATTTATAAAGCAATTGTTAAGTTTGATGAAAATTGGTTGAAAGATGGACAAAAATTAAGAAAGAAACCAATAAAAATTGACATTTTTCGTTGTTTACGCAGCTTTTCACTATATGGGTGCATTCAATTATCAAGTTAAATGACTGTTAAACAATCAACTTTACTACAATTGAGTGAAAATTGTATTAGATTGCTTGAAAATTGAGGGAGTTTTTAGTTTGAAATTTGCGTTGAAATCGAATTTTCGTTTTCCGAGGTTTTTCGCTAAACGCAGTGGCGTAGATATAAAAATGAGGTCGTCATGATGTAACCTACATACGAGTTTGAATGAAATCGGAGGAAAATGTTAAATTTATGTTTTTTTGCTCGGCTTTATCGATTATTGATTTAAAAAAAAAACCTATCTCTTACATTGTACAATGTATGTGCAAGTTTGGTCAAAATCGGTCAAAAATGAATCTCCAGTGACAAGGCATCACACAGACATCCTCTGCTATACATATATATATATATATATATATATATATATATATATATATATATATATATATATAAGGTACGAATTATGATAGTTGGGTGTGCACATTTTGGGGTGATTTGCTAACCAAATCTTTTTTCTTTAACTTGGTTCTTTACTTTGGAAATATTTAACCGCTTATACGGTTTAACAAATGGGACGGAAGATTACAAGTGAGTCAAATGATTATTTAAAGCCCGATAACGACTCATCTTCTTTCAGCAGGCCTGGAACCTTGCCGTTTAATCAATTTCTCCTCATTTTCTTTCTAAGTCTATCTTCTCAGTTCTGCAATTATCCGAGGCTTATATGGTTCGATTAGGACATTCACAGAATTAGTAGCGAGACAGTAAATGCTGAGAGGCCGAATTAACGGCGAAACCAACAGAGCAAAAGAGAAAGTGATTGCGAAATGGAATCATTCATTCAGAATCTATTCAAAGACATGGAAGTGTCAAGATAAACATAAAGCTTCGAGGGAAACCAGAAAATCAATAGGAAACGAGAGAAATTTTGATGCCGATCTTCTTGGTTAAGAGTCTGTTCAAGAAACCGCCATGATTGTTATTTAATATAGCCATAATTTAAAACGCAGCCAATAAATGCAGACCCCCACCACAAAAAAAAAACCAAGATGTATTAGATAGAATTATCCAGTTAATCCAAAACAATCCACCAAGAGGTTAAGTTTATGTAGTCCATAGGATATTAGCAGATTACCTCTGCAAAGGGAAATAGTTAACATTATTTTTGGTTTGAATATACATCATCTTCTTTTATGGGCCGTTTCCCCTCAGGACGTGGGCGGTCATCTCTCTCCACCTCCTCCTATCGCTTGTAGCTCTCAATAATTTTTTTTGTTATTTTTCCCAGACCCTGTTCTACCATCCACTTAAGTATATCACGCGTGACTTTCCTTTGTAATTCTTTCCCTCTATTCGCCTTGTGAGTATCAGATTTTCCAAGCCTTCTTTTCTCATTACGTGTCCCAGAAATTTCAGCTGTCTCTTCCTAATATTTAGTATGTTTCCTCTTTATCTGCATCCTCCTCAAAACCTTTCGGTTAGCAAGGTCCATTTCATAATGTGTGACGTCATTTGTTTACATTTGGATACGCATCGAGCAGATATGAATATATGAGAGGAAATCATGGATAATTGTAATTTAAAAATAGTAAAATCGACCTTGCTAACCGAAACGATCCTCTGTGGCTCAATCGGTAAAAGCACGTCAGGCTATATGACGGTTCTGTATCGGATACAGGTTCGATTCCTGCATAAATATTTTTATCTATAAAAAGAACGTGTGAACATAAAAAATGTCTTAAAATATATATAGTTTAGTGAGTCACTTAATGCACTTTTTTTTTCACCTGCATTTCCTCCATCTTTTCTTTTAATGTATATCACGCACATCCATCCTTTTAGGTACAGATTGGTTCTTTTGTCGAAATAATTCTGAAAGATTTACTTCAAAATGATATTCTTTTTTTAAGCAATAAAGAATTTTTAACGCACTGTATTGAAATTTTTTCTCCCTTATTCACCAAACATACCCACTGTATAAAAAAGTAGCAACATTCATTTAGCAGAACATTCTTACAGAAATAATCTGAAGACAGATGCTGGTCTTTTCATAAGATGACAATAGATAAGGACTAGCGACAAATATATTTTCTACAAAATCTTTACTTCTTCAAATTATGGATTTCTTCTGGCTGAATTTAATCATACTGAAATTCGGTTACATTTAAAATAGATTTTTGAATACTCTTCAATTATGTCACGCCGAATGTTGATTGCTTTAAAAGATGCTTTTCTTCTGCTGGTACAAGAATATCGAACCGAAGAATGGTGTCTTGAAAACTTTACTCAGCAATAATAACGAACGGGATACTGACGACTTCACTCCTTATAATACTTCTAGCTCTTTCATTCATAATTCTATGCCATATTTGGCATTTTACAATTGGGATTATGGTCACGTTTCTTTCTGTTTGCATGAAGACACTTTTCTGAATGACTAAGTAGAAATGAAACAGACTCAATACTTCCGCCATCTTTGAGGTGGGCAATTATATGGGAACAGAGTTTAAAGTATTCCTAATTTTGATATTATTTAATATTTGTTTCATTTCACCTTTCGACTGATCAACAATACACTGTTTCAGAAATATTATGTATCTAGTGCTCCATAGTTTCGGTCTTGTGTCATAATTTAGGCCTGGTGACACGTCTAAGCCACGCTTTGAAAATCCTCATTAGACCATGTCAGAATACCCGGTTAAGGCAGCAGAAAACTTTCAGAGGAAAATTAACAGGATATAACTGATAACTGACATCCATTAAACATGACACGTTGAACTAGAACAGTCTACCCCAGCTGTTCTGTTCGACATTCCAACCACCTGAAGAAGTCCGGAGCGTACAACGGACGAAACATTGTAATAAATATGGCGACAATGATGAGGACAATAGCCCGAATAATATAAATAATGAGCAATTATAACACTTCAAAGTGCTCGAAGCATTTGTGACATGATTTTGTAGTTAAGTCATTTGTGTTTTATAGAATCGTTTTTATAAAAAAAGTAAAAATATAAGACATCTGACTATTTAATGTTATTACAGAGATATATAAAAGATATATACATACATAAATATATATATCCATAGTAATTAATTCTACGAATGAATATGCTTATAAAGATGCGTAAACTTCAAGATGAGTTATTCCAAAAAACTTTCGCTTGAGGATGAAACTGAGCTTTAATACTTTAATACAATTTAATTTTAATAATGATACTGACATTTTTGGCTCCTTTTTTTGAAACATAAGAACTTTTATGTAGCGAAGGAATCATATTAAAAAAATATGTTTATAATTAAGGCCCTACTTTTGTATTGAGCACTGTTTTTTAAAAATAAAAACAGAAATACTAAATAACCTCGAATTATTTGCCTAACGTGTTCTTTCCTATTTTTCTATATATTTGGGCGCCCCCCATATCTATCTATCTATCTATCTATCTATCTATCTATCTATATCTATATCTATATCTATATCTATCTATCTATCTATCTATCTATATATATATATATATATATATATATGTGAAAAGTGTGTGTATATAAATATAAATAAATAGATATATATATGTATAATTATTTATATATTATATGCGCGGTACTTATTAAAAAGCGCTCAATATCTGAGATAGAGCTAGCATATATGGTTGGATAGATGTGAGTTTGTGACCCTGGGTTTCACGCTTTGACGATCGCTAACGGGTGAAACCCAGGGTCACAAGCTCACATCTATCCAACCATATATATATATATATATATATATATATATATATATATATATATATATATATATATATATATTGGAGATATAAAAATATAAAAAATAATGTATCTGAATATTTAATGCAATTACAGAGATATATAGCTTCTTGAGATGACATAACGGTTATCGATGCCGGAAAGGGAAATCAGCGAAACAAGTTCAAATTCGGGGCTTAATCATTTGCTAATAACCTAGCCATGAAAATAAAAGCAAATTAAATTGGTCAATAAGATTTCTGGTGCCAAGAAACAAAACACATTTTTTAGCTAATTTGTTGGTGCTGATTCCAAAAATGACCTTAGTTTCTCATGATTAGCTACTGTCTTCGCTGTACTGAAATTGCTCATTTTTAGAAAAAAAGATCAATATATGATCTTGGCTGATCGCAAAATTTAGTTGATAAAGGTCGTAGGTATCCATCAATTTTCAGGTATCCCGGTCAATAACCTGAAATAAGTTATCTTTATAAGGAAAAAATGTTTCGGGGTTAACAATTTTAAAATAGAAATATCGAATTTTTCCAATTTATCCTAAAATTCAAATTAACTGATAAAATTTACCAGTAATACACTTTAGTAAACCTGATAATTAAGGCGACATCAATAAACTGAAACCCTAAAATCTTCTGTTCCAATTCCAGTCGGGTTCCTTATATTCCTTTACACGCAAATTCTCTTGGGAAACCTATCAATCCACCTCTTCTCCCTACAGCTGTGGGTTAAATAATAAGACTTGTATCCCTAAACAATTATTATCTGAAAAAATATTATTACAATCTAAAAATATTTTATGGCTCTTAATATTCGCAACAGGTTGTTAAACCGTAAAAAACAAAAACAAATCACTCAGTTATTGTTAATACTTTGTTGAGATTTTGGAAGGCATCTTTTTCTGTTCCAATGCAACTTCTAATTTTGGTGTCAGATTCCTTCTCCTGTTACAAAACTTACCTGATATTTGAACTTTGCTTATTCTCTTTTGACATTTACAATTGGCAGCTTGCATTTTGGGGTTTCTTTTTCCCCGACAACCATACATTCTGTCTTGCAAGATTTGGTTATTAGTCATTGCACGTAATCCATTACTACCTTTTATAAAAGTGTATGTAGGTTTCTTGCCGTATCTGTCATCAAACCGGTGTCATATTCATATTTTATTCTATTATTAGATTGTGTCCATTGATACTAAATCCGAATAGATCGCCTCACTATAAAGGTTAAATATGTAGATACTTCTTTTCTTACACCTCTTTCTATTATTTGTGTAATTACTCAGTTCCCTCTCCTTCCGTATGCAGGCGATTTGCTACCAGCATATATAAAGGATTATTATTTTCCCCACTAAAAGTTTTCCTAACAGTTCAAATAGGTCTTAAAGTTGTAATTTAACAAATGCCTTTGCGTAGTCTATGAAACAGTAATATACGTCCATTTGTATTGCTAATTGCAGTTAAAATATATGTAACATATTACAATAAGAGGTTAAGAAACGAAAAAAAAGGTCTCGTAAATTATACGTTCATTCCTCGTTGGAATTGTATTCTTGTACACCTAAATGTTGCCATCACTGCTTCTTGCTGCACCCAGTAACCTGAATGGTCTGTCGCAATAAATATCGTTGTTACTTGTTTTATGTCTGAGTCAGTCAAACTTTCATTCCTGGCACGCATACATACATGCACATCCTGGAAATCTTAGTTTGTTGAGGACACGCACGCACACTTATACGCCTGTTAAGTATCACTTCTATAATTACAAATAAAATTCTAACACCTCAAAATTTCATGGAACCATCATAGGCATTTTTCACAAATGATGACGTAATGGATTTGAAAGCAGGTCTAGTGATGCCCACGACAACATTTTTATTTTAATGTCAAAGACACAAAAAGAAATTTAACATAGGACAGAGTTATTAGACCTCGTGCCTCAGTAATCAATTGTGTAACTTTTATTCTTGATTATCGCCTTTAATCATTTTTGGTAGTTCCTTACAAGATCACTACATAAGTATTTTGCACCATTCTTCCTTGCCAACAGCTTCTAGTTCCTCCAAATTTGAAGAACTTTTTTCTCTTACTTTTTTCTTAAAATATCCTTTTATTTTCAATGGCGTTTAGGTCAGACTTTTGTACAGGGTACGCCAATATCTCAATTTTGCTCTCATGTAATATTGTAATAATTCGTGCCGTGTGTTTTGAGTCATTGTCATGTTGGATCAACGAGTGACGCCCCAAAGACAGCTTTCGTACACTTTGTCTTATATTTTTGTTTTAAAGAATAGTCAAATACTGTTCTTTTTCAATGATAATCTGTGCGCTTACTAGTTCTCCTGGTCTAGAAGCAGAAAAAAAATCCCCAGAGCAGAAAGCCTCAACCATAGGGCTTAATTGTAGGGTGGGGGTGTTTTTTTTTTTTGGTTTGTGAGCTTCATTGACTTTCCTCTATACATAACGGGAGTTCATATGACCAGATAATTCTAGTTTGGTTTCATCTGATCATAAAAAACGAGTTCTACTATTCATTCACGTGTTCTGGATGGTTTCTAGCATGAGCTAATCTGTCTGCATGTTAGGTGTTAAGCAAGGGGTGGCTTCCTTGGGCGACAAGCTTGAGGAACTTCTCGATTAAAGCATTTAGTGATTATCTTTGTCGATACATTCAACCCTGATGTCTTTACATCATTGACAATGTTCTTTGTCTTTAAAGGAAGGATTCTTCGAGACATTTCTAACAATTTTCCTTTCCATTCTCTCAGAAAGTAACCGTTTTCTGCCAGTACTTAATTTATTCTTAACACAATGAATCTCGTTGTACTTCTTGATAATGATATGAATTGTCGATTTAGGAACATGTATATCCATCACCTTGACTGTACACAACAACTATCTTCAGTTGGAGCTTCTTTTCAAGGCCAGCCGTCTTTGCAATGGTTGCAGAACGAATTAGTTATCGCGATGAGTGGCACTCATATATTGTATTCTTCATTAACTTTTAATAGGTTGGTGCAAAAATAATGACGTAATAATGTCGTTTTTTGACGTTAAAAAATACGGCAAAAAACGACATTATTACGTCATTATTTTTGCACCCAACCTAATAGAATGGTAGAATCACGTCAAAAATATTTAATTTTCAAAAGGTGTTTGTATGAAATGTCAAATTAAGAAAAAAATACAATTGCCATAGAGCAATATTATTTCGTAATTTCCGGAAAGTGGGATTGGGGGGGGAATTATTTGGACTGCACCAATTTTTAGAAAGATCTATAAGTATGAATATAATAGATCAAAACTTCAAAAAAAATTCAAGAATTATTAAAAACTAAATAAGCAATCAACTATTTACGGTAAATTCAGTCAAGTATTTGCAAATATTCGCATTTCCTTAGAAAATATTATACTATGTGTATGTGTGTGTGTGCATGTATATATGTGTGTGTGTGCATGTATGTATGCGTGTGGTTATGTTGGTTAAATATATACACATTCAAAAAAATAGTGGATGTATTTTTAATACGTCATTGTTATTACTTTAAGCAGTATTATAGTGGATATTGAAATATATGTATTTGAAAGCGACGCCTCATTTTTTTTTTAAACTGTATTTGTTCTATAGGCCTGCGGATCTGAAAAATCTTAAGAAAATACTCCGGTACTTTCTTTATAATAGATTTCTTTGAAGTATATATATATATATATATATATATATATATATATATATATATATATATATATATATATAACCCTTTCATAAAGAAATAAAATAAAAAAATAAATAAATCTCCATAGTCACGTAAACCAGACTAGGCGAAAACATCATCCGTTTTGAATTTAGACACCCACACCTTACCCTGACTTGACATCTATGAATGTAACTCTATACTGATACAAATTATTAACACCCAACACCCCTCCCTATTTAAACAATTTACCCTGGCTCTTACCATGGAAAATTTTGATTGCAATTATGAATATGCTATTAAAACACGTAAATTTCAGAAATAAGTTATTCAAAAAAAATTTCGCTTGAATATGGAACAGAGCTTACTTTAATTCTATTGAAGTTTTCGGCTCTTGTTTTGAAACATGAGACCTCTTATGTAGCGTGTTTGGAATCATATTTTTAAATAAATAATTATATATATATATATAATACATTCTTTTTTTATAGATACAAATATTTAAGTAAATGCTCTGTTTATAATAAACAGTAATAACCAACATTTACCAGCCTGAATGTCCGAGAAATTTTCACAGAAAATATTCGTCCTCCGACAGGATTTGAACCTGTATCCTATAAGGAACCGTCATTTAGTTTGACGTGCCTTTAACCAATTTGACCACAGAGGAGCGTTCGGTTAGCGAAGTCGAATTTACTGTCTTAGAACTTCAATCTTTCATGAATTTCTCACGTACATTCATAACTGCTCAAAGCGCATCGGAATGTAAACAAATATATATATATATATATATATATATATATATATATATATATAATTTCAATATCGCACTTTCCGTCCTCTGTTAAGACACTTTCCAGATATTTACATTGACCTGATTGTTTGAAATGTGCATTTTAGTTTGAAACTGGCAATTCGACGAAGAACTTGTTTGCAAAAAAGATTCCTATTTGTTTAATGTTGTGATTCGGTGACAGTGTGTGTTGATGTCGCTACAGATATCACGTTTTTAATTTGGAGACTCGTCACAAAATAAAAGAAACGTTGTTTTTTTTTTGTTTTAGAGGAAATGATAATATACTTTGTTTAGTTCAAATATCCGCACAAACAGTATCTAACACCAATTCATGTCTTGGCAATGATTTGTTCTTCAAGTGTGTTGGGATCTAAACCTACGTATATATATATATATATATATATATATATATATATATATATATATATATATATATATATATATGTATATATGTGTGTGTGTGTGTGTGTGTGTAGGTTTAGATCCCAACACACTTGAAGAACAAATAAAGAAATATTGTTGCGTAAATTTAATACAATTTATATATAATTTAATACAATATATATATATATATATATATGTGTGTGTGTGTGTGTGTGTGTGTGAAAAATATAATAGAAAATAGGAAAGAACTCGTCAGGTAAATAATCCGAAGTTCTTTAGTATTTTTTTTATTATTTTTAAAAAATAGTGCTCGATACAAAAGTAGAGCATAAATATAATTATTCATTTAAAAATATGATTCCAACACGCTACATAAGAGTTCTCATTTTTTCAAAACAAGAGCCGAAAACTTCAATATAATTATTTAAATTAAATTGAATTAAAGTACTAAGTTCTGTTCCATCTTCAAACGAAATTTTTTTGGGAATAACTTATATCTGAAATTTACGTGCTTTATAAGCATATTTATTATTAAAATCAAAATTTCTGTGGTAACGGCTAGAGCAATTGTTTAAAGAAAAAGGGGCGTACGGTGTTAATAATTTGTATCAATATCTTAGTTATATTCACAGATGTCAAGTTAGAGTAAGGTTGGGGTGTCTAAATTTAAAGTGGAAGAAGACATCGTCTATGGAGATTTATTTATTTTTTTATTTTATTTTTTTTATTTTTCTTCTGAAAGGGTTTTGTGTATATAAAAACTGTCGTAAATCGCTAACATTTGTTTTCATGACTTTTTTTTTTTTACTTCATAAAGAGTTATCTTTTTTGGTAGGGCATTTGAACTATTTGTTAGGACTATGGATTTTAAAAATTATTTTATTGTTTGTTTGTTTTTATGGTAATTATTCAATGCAAAAAGTTGATGATGTCGGCGAAAAACTGTTAACTCATGTCTATTGTTTAATAGATTTTTATTATTTAGAAACTTAATAATGTGTAGTTTTTCATGTAGGCATAAAGGGCATCCCAAGTCTTACAAGTTCTAGTTTTGTTTATACTTTTCCATTTTACTTTTGGTGTTTTATTTATTTCCTTCAAATGCCAAAAATATTTAGATAAAGATGTCTGATTTCTTTTATTTATATTGTTGAAAGAGCACTTATGCTGCCTCAATCTGGTTTTAAATTCATTCTTCGTACACGCAATGTATATCAAATTAGTATTAGGACTCTCAATGGATGAGAGAGTACATTGGTATACCACAGATTTAACGCAGCATTTTTCAATGGGCAGTCTTCTGGGTTTCTACAATCACATAATTTGTCACTACTTTTGTCTAATTTAAGTGTAGGGTTTTTATTAATACTATTCAGGTATGGGGGTTTGTTCAGGATTTTATTATTGTGATTTTTTATTATACTTTCTAGATTTTCAGTGCAGCTGTAACTTAATTTTAGGGTGTTTTTATTAAATATTTTACTATGTCTACTATTGGAAGGGAAGTGTTTTTCAATTAAAGCTATGAATTTCCGTCCTAGCTTAATACTAACCATTTGGTTGAACGGAGGGGTATACCAAATGATTTTTCTTTTCCTGTTTTTTTTCGGGTTAGTACAATTGTTTCTATAATTGATGTTAGCATTTTTGTATCCACTATTTTTTAGGGCAGTGTTATAAAAGTTACTGTGTTGTTGGAAAATTTCTTTGTTAGCGGAATTAATGCTATATATATATATATATATATATATATATATATATATATATATATATATATATAAATTGTATTAAATTTACGTAACACTATTTCTTTATTTGTTCTTGAATCTTTCAAACATTTAAATGAGTTTGGATAAAAATGTGTGGATAAATTATCCGAATCCCGTTTTAAAATCCTTAAATTGATCACGATACATATTTGCCTATCTTTAAGTAGCTATGTTGGAGACACGGTGAAGTAATGGCGGCAGAACCATTACAGTAACTTACGTGCTAATACCCTTGGGAAATCTATGAATCCTCTTCTTCTACCCGCAGAGATTGGTAAATAGCAATCTGAATGTCCGAGATATTTTCATAGAAAATATGTCCCCCGATAGGAATCGAACCTGTATCCTATAAGGAACCCTCATGCAGCCTGACGTGCTTTACCGATTTAGCCACAGAGGAGCGTTTCGGTTAGCAAGGTCGATATTATAAGGTCACGCCGCCTTTGTATATATGTAACTGACGATTGCGTCTTGCATGAAACAGCCTGTCGCATCTGAGTGTTGACTTCAATGTTCACTTTTATATTAATACATACGCTCTATCTATGATAGTGAGCACTTTATCCCAGAAATATAGCACACATTAATACTATATTTCTTCATATATATATATATATATATGTATCAGAATTTGCAAACAGTATTTCGATGTGGTGTAATGGTTAGCAAGATTGTCGCGCTGGATCAATTACGACAGAGTAAAGCGTTCGATCCTCACCGAGTGATCCATACTTTCCGACTTGTGCCACATCTCAGCTCCGGTTAATAAAAATTGCTATAAGAAATAGCAATTTAGTTTCTGATGCAAAGTGAGGAAATCACTTTTAACTGTGAGATGCATTTCTGCATTTTACTCCGTATAAAAAAATAAATGTGCAGCACCTAGTGAGGATCGAACTCATGTCGTAACGATGCGCTTACTAACAAAGTCGTTAATTTTTCTTTTTTTTCTCTAGGCTTATACATTGTCTTCTGTTAAACTTTGTAATTTGATTCAATTTCCCCTAAATAAAATATATTCGATACGTATTAATTGCAAAATGAGAATTACAGAAACAAATGCAAAATTGACCAAACAAAAAAGAAGCGAAACAAAACATTTGGACCGGAAATGATGTTTTGTCATAAACGCTGTATTTAAAATTGATTTTCAATTTAATGTTTCAATGTAATTACTAAGCCCGCTCTTTTTGACGTCGTTATTGATATGGAAAGCGTATCAATTATCCAGATATTAAAACAGACATCCCCCAAAGAACAAGCAGCATTTTTAACAAGTAGGATTATAAAATCTCTCTTTCATATTACTAAATGTATTTCACCCAACATATCCTTAATAGACTTACGTATTTATTTATCTTACGTTGTTTTCAAAACGTGGCAGATCATGACTCTCCACAACTTCCTGTTTTTTTGTTGTGTCTATAAGTCATGGATTTGGTATTAAAATCATTAGAAATGTATCCAAATTAGTCACACATAAATTTGAACTGGAGTCAAATACAGATAAGGTATGGACCGGAATTCGACAGAATGATATGATAAAGAAACGTTTATCAATCTAACATATTTCACTTCTATTGAAGATTCCTCAGAGAATGAGATATGGAGAAAAATAAGAAATTCTGACATTTTTATTTTTGTAGTGTTTGTTGTTAACTGATCAAGCAGGTTTCACTTGCATTTGATTTGTTAAGCAGCGTTGGTATAATTTATGGTATTCTGAACTCGAAGGGAGACGACACGCCTGCTTCGAAGATTCAAGAAAATGAATGAACTTCAAACCCAACTGACAAAAAAAAATCCCCCAAAAACAAAAAAAACTAAAAAAAAAACAAAAAAACAAACAAAAAACACAAATATTTTAAAATAGGAAAAAACGCAATTATAAACATATAACAACCCTATGTGTACCAAATAACAGAAGTCATATCACTCGAGGACATTCACCGTTAGCAAAAGCTTAAATGGATATCTTATGTAGCCAGAAGAAAAAATAATAACCTAATAAGGATGTTGATGGTCTAGAATACATAAAAACTTTTGTAAGTGTTATGTTTTGTATATCTCTGCGTAGTAGTAGTAGTAGTAGTCGTAGTACAGTTCTCCGTGTCCTGAATAGCAACCGGGTTTGCTCGGTATAGCCTCCCCTATATTCGCCAATTGTTCTCTATTTATACTTATCTATCTGATTTGCATACGATACTACAGTAAGGAAGAATTGATTAATTTTGGAAATCGCGATAAATGTAAGTGGAATTTTGAAGAAAAAAAAATTAAAAAAATTTAACCGAATGTAGAACTGAATGCTCGGTTAACGAATGTGAAATGTTTCCTTATCAGGAAACGGATAATATTACAATCACTGGTAGAGAGTAAATGCTACACCTGGAAGACATGAAGCGAAGAAAAACTTGAGGTACACTAACTGCTCGGCCAGTAAATAAAGAATGATTCAATATAAGGAAATGGCAAATATTAATATCACAACTAACATAAAATAAAACAAAATTAATCAGTATATAATTGTCAGTGATAATGAAATGAAAAAAGTAACTAGTGAAACATGATTATTTCAAATGAAAAACATCAATTTAAGGTTTAAATTACATAACTGCAATTTCATATGTAATTATAGAAGCGGCTCTAAATGCAATTTCAATTTGATAATAACGTGCACTAGATAGATTTTCAGTTACCAACATGGAAAACAAATTATAAATAAAGACAAATATAAAATATAATTTTCATTTTAGGGAGTGGGTTTCATTTAATAGAGAGAGGCTATTATTTAATTAGAGAAACCTGCAATGAAAATGATGCGTGTAATAATTTTACGAAGAGAAGCTTGAATATATATATATATATATATATATATATATATATATATATATATATATATATATAGTTAAGACATATTTTTATGTTTATACGCACTTATTATACATACAAATATTTAAGCAAATACTTTGTTTATCATGGAGAATTGTAGTTTAAAAACAGTAAAATCGACCTTGTTAACCGAAACGCTCCTCTGTGGCTCAATCGGGAAAAGCACCTCGGGCTATATAACGGATACATATAGGATACAGGCTCGATTCCTACCGAAGGACGCATATTTTCTATTAAAATTTCTCGGACATTCGGGCTGGTAAATGTTGTTAATACTGTTTAATATAAACAGAGCATTTACTTAAATATTTGTATCTATAATAAGAACGTATAAACATAAAAAAATGTCTTAAAAATAATTATCGGACTCTGTCCATTTAATATATATATATATATATATATATATATATATATATATATATATATATATATATATATATATCATAATAAATACACATATACCTATGTTTAGTGTGCTATTTAAGTTTCGTTGATTACCCAACTCGTCGGGCATATGATATAGCTTATATTAAATTCGCTATATCTTGTGCCCGACGAATTGGGTAACCAAAGAAACTTAAGTTGCACACTAAGCGTAGGTATATACGTATATATTAATATATATTTCTTAGCTCTGTCTAATCACATTGAGCACTATTATGTCTACACCTCTTGGCTAAATTTGGTAATTATTTATTTGCTTACCAGAGTATGCACGCCAGCACACGCGTGTACGGTCGCTAATATCTAGTTATTTCATTTACCTAACCCTATACCTACACACACACACACACACACACACACACACACACACACACACACACACACATATACACACACACACATATATATATATATATATATATATATATATATATATATATATATATATATAATAAAAAGGCTTAAACACTAATAGACCATGGAATATTAGTGTTTAAGCCTTTTTATTATATCCTTACACTGTCCTGGACATTGAGTTCTACCTGGATTCTATCCTGTTGGAATTATTTTTTATACAAATATATACGTATGTCTATGTATATATATATTTATATATTTTGCACATGTATGTGTATATTTACCACTAATATCATATATATATATATATATATATATATATATATATATATATATATATATAGAGAGAGAGAGAGAGAGAGAGAGAGAGAGAGAGAGTGTGTGTGTGTGAGTGAGTGAGAGAGAGAGAGAATTTTTCAAATTTCTGAATAAGTCATTTTGTCTTATCGGTAAATTTGCTAAAATTCCTGTTAATATTATTTTGCATCATTTTTCCCGGGTGCTTTCGAATGATGCTACATTCATTTTCACGGATTGTTTTGTCTGTAATTACGCTAAATGCTTTTTAATTCCGGCGTTCTCAATATTTGATGGAACCAACTTCAAATCACTCAAGTTTACGTCATATAAACACACACGCACACATACAAATTTCTGTTTGACCCATAGAGATTGATAGGCTGCTAAAAATCAACCAACTGATCAACATGAAAGAACTCTTTCATGACATTAATCCATATAATATCCTACAATTTCTTAAGGAAATCAAACTTTATTCCAAAATATAATTTTAAAAAAACTACAACATAAAACACACATATCACCGCCTCTGGTAATTATGTACACACAAAATCGACGTCTCCAGATACCTTGATCTATCCCCTATCCTTCTCTTCATCCTTTCCTCTATCACTCCTATTTGCTCTCGCTCCAACTCTCTGTAACCCCTTGCGTGCTAGTGGCTTCCCGCCTTGCTTGGGGGGAAACGCTTAAAAGAAAATGTACAAAAGCTGAGTACCATCTAAAAAATATTTTCTGGCTTTAAATAACCTTCAAATGGGTAAGTTAATTGATTTATTTAATGACATATCCACTCTTTAGGGGTTATTTAATGCCGAAATTTTATTTTCATGGGAGCTTTAAAGTAATAAAAATATTATATATGTTTTTCTGCTTTCACAGTTGAAAAAACATACACCATATTTCTATTACTTTAAAGCTCCCATGAAAATTAAATTTCGGCATTAAATAACCCCTAAAGAGTGGACATGCCATTGAATAAATCAATCAACTTATCCTTTTGCAGGTTAGTTAAAGCTAGAAAATATTAGATTGTAAGAATATTTTTGGAGGGGAGTTAATAAAGATTTAATAATACAAGTCTTACTATTTAACCCATAGCTCGAGGTGCATCCGTACCTTTTCCACGTGTATTTTCACGTAAGTATTAGGTTGGTGCATAAATAATGACGTAATAATGTCGTTTTTTGACGTATTTTTAACGTCAAAAAACGACATTATTACGTCATTATTTTTGCACCAACCTAATAAATAAAACGAACCCACATGGGAATGGAACACTGCTCTCCGATTAACAATCCGAATTCTTAATCTATTAAACCACTCGCACATTCAAACTTACAACAAATGATATTCCCATTCAGTCACCGTAACTGAGCTGGAACGACGTTGCTTAACTTCGTTGATTGTACGGGAACTGGTGTTTCAATATGATCTGACCGTAAGTTCCTCATCACCTTTGAGGCCTTTTTCAATATCGTATTAAATAATATTAAAGCGTGTGGGAGCAGGAATACCACTGTTTTTCGCTTTTTTAAGCAAATCGACCCAAGCAAGGCAGGGGTTGCCACTAGCACGCAAGGGGTTACAGAGAATGAGAATAAGATTAAAGAGAATTGTTTGAGGGAAAACATATTGAGAAGGAGGGGAAGCGGGATCAAGGCATCAGAAGATGTTGATTGACATTACATTTGAATATTTGCAGATTATAACTATCATGGAAGCAATGATAGGAAGGAAGTTCCACTGACGGGAGGTGAGAGATAAGAAGCTGTTGGAGTAGAAGAGATAGCTACGTTTAACCGTATTGACAGTGAAAAGGTGGAACCGAGATATCTACCCTAAACGCTAAAAATCATGCAGCTTGGGAACCAGTGAAAGTAGCTCGTCGCAGAAGTTACCATCAAAATACTTTTTTAAAAGACAGAGTAAAGCCACAGCACATCTGTGACATAGTGACTGTAGACGGGATGCCAGATCAAGACCAGTCTCGTTGCATATCCGTCTATGTCGAGGACCTCGAGATGAACAGCGGGATCACCAGACTGTATATGTTAGCTGTATTCGATGCAAGGACGAATGGTTGATTTGTAGATTTAAAGGATTGATTCATGCGAGAAAAATCTTCAGGCTCGACACAGGGAACCAACTTTCTTTGCAGTTTGATGAAGCTATAGATTCCATGTAGTTGATCCACTTCACGTCAGTAGACAGCGTGAGACCAAGCAGGCGCAGAGAGA
>OZ010593.1:17389881-17419881 GCA_963932145.1 Acanthosepion lycidas | reverse complement strand
GAAGCATTACATTTTCCAAGCCCTTCTTCCTCATATTCATCCAAGGTATTTCAGTTGTCTTTTCCTGATTTTTGTAGAAGTTTTGCCATTTCCTTTAAGGCGTTTTTCTTGCGTACCCACTCCGTCCATGAAATTCTCAGTATCCTCATGTAGAGGCACATTTCTGCTGTCTCTAGTTTTTTTTTCCTCATCCTTAGGAAAATTATCTGAGATACACGTCCATATAAGAGTATGGATTCCACACAGCAATCTATCTCTCTTTTCTTTGTTTTTTTTTAACGAGATTTCCCCGCTTCTCAGCACGTAGCTTAGATTTTGAAAAGCCCCTTTCGCTCTTTCAATATGTGTCCAGATCTTTTTGCTCATTTTCCATCTTGGAAATATTGGAAATTATACGCTAGCTTGATGTTTCTATCTCTAATTCGTAACTTGTTTCTAGGGTTTTTTTTTTCTTGTTGATGACTACACATTATGTCTTCTTGCAGTTGATGGTTACTCATTTTTTTCTCGCACTCTTCTACCAACCTGTCCAAGACGGCAATCAGTAGAGTGTAATCTCCGTATCTCACATTGTGAAGATTACACCCATTGATAATAAAACCTCGTTTCCTTGGGATGGCATCGTTAAAGAGATTGAATAAATCTGGGGAAAAGATGTTTCCTTGTCTCACGCTTCTTGTATAACTACTCAATTTGCTTTTAATTCTGCATGTAGCCGGTTTTCATGATTACTGTAAGATATCTGTTAAATAGATCTATTTTTCCAAGCTGTTCAAATAGAACCTTGTTGCATTCCTTGTTAATTGCTTTTTTGTAATCTATAAAACTTAGTCATGCACACATAATGCTGTTACTTATTTGCAGAAGATGATGATCTATTTACTTGTTATCTTTTTTTTCATTTAGAATGTTTTTATTTCCATCATTTTTACCCGATCTAACGCTCTGCTATGGACCCGTAAGTAATCCTTAAGGCCAGCTTCACTTTCACAGCCTTTCTTACAACAAGTGGCAAATATAAAGTTTTACTTGCGTTACCTGTGTTGGAAACTTGCTTGTCAACAGACTTACAAATCCTGTCACAAAATTCGCACAAGTAATCCGCAGGTCTTTCTGGTAGGATTACAATCGCAAGAGTTTGCACTTGATCTCTCTGGTGTGATCTAACATGACTGGTTAAACCAGCCGTCGAACGGGTGACATTTCCACAAATACTGCAAGTGTGTTGGTGCCCTAATAGCGCTGAGCCAGGCTCTATATCTCCCTTGCTGCTGGCGCACCTTTTATTGGAAAGCTCAATTCTCTTCGGTTCAAAATTGTTGCAGCTTTCCCAGATCAAACTTCTACAGCCAGATCTATCACCAGCAACATTTTTCCTGTCTTGAACATTAACACAAAGTGTCTTAAGTTACATTTAGATACACTCTTCAAACATACTTTCCCAAGTATTTTCAATCTCATCTGGGACTATAGGTAGCATATCCGTGGATGTGTTTATGCGTTAACACTATAAATTCCTTTTTTTTTTTACCTCTTAAAGGGAGGTAACTTGGATGTTTTTTTTTATTAAAAGATTTTTGAAAAAGATTTTTTAATTATAATATTCTGATTTAATATTTTGGAATTTTTCTAACTGATTTTCTACAGCCACCAAGAAATTAATTCGTGGACTTGAAAGGATTAAAACTAAAATAGACATAATACATTCAAATTATTTAATCAAATATGCTTGAATGAATATATACTGTTTATATATATATATATATATATATATATATATATATATATATATATATATATATATTTATATATATATATATATATATATATGTGTGTGCGTGTGTGCGTGTGTGAGGCTACGTGTTTTTGTCATATGTGCTGATAATTTTTTCTGTATACATTTCGTGCAATATTTATTAAGACGCTATTGACTTCATTCTAAAGCATAACACTTCAAAATATCGTCTAGCCAGACGCTCCAAACAAAAATAGAGTTCCGCAGCGAATACTAAAAATCATGTATCCGTGAAATACAAAAGAAGAAATATTGTACAAAAATATAAATATAAAAATAAAAACCAGCATACCAATAAACAGTCACATCTTCCCAGCCATCTTTAAAATGGCTGCGTAACTCAGAATCGCATGAGTGGTCGACACGATAGAAACAAAAGTTAAAACAAGGAAGAAGCATTATAAGATTTTTACATTTTACAGTCGCCTATCTTTGGTTCTTGCATGTTTTATTCTTCTTTTTTAAGAGATTTTACTTAACAATGATCAGCCCCACCACCCATCTCGTCTCTCCGTAGATAAACCTGTTGATAACTAGTGATGCATAGTTTGGAAAAAGACAAATATATATATACATATATATATATATATATATATATATATATATATATATATATATATATATATATATGTTTTTTTTTCATAAGCTGTATCTGTCATCTCATATCACGTATAGATGTGGATTTTTACTTTTAAGGCATACGAGTTTTACCCAAGTTATTTACTGCCCAAATCTGTCTGTATGATAAATAGTAGAAAAGTAAACATTGTTGTGCTTTGCACGAGATTAAAAAAAAAGGTAGACATACTTTTGGTTTCAATAACAGTCATTCTAGACATATCTGGTTTGAACGAGATTCAAAAAAGTAGATATCGGTTTGGTTTGAAAGAGAGTCAAACCGATAGACATGGGTTTGGTTTGAACAAGATTCACGGATCGCGACATCTGTTAGGGAGATGTACTTAAATATTCTTTAATTTTTATAAAAGAAATATTCATTATTATTGTTAAGGTAATAAGAATTATAACATAGCACAATTATCTATATTGCGGAAAAAGGAATTTTCGACAATATACGCATTTTTTATGTATTTATTCTTATTTTTAACTTTTATCAAAAATGACATTCTTTCTCATGTAGTTATGGATAATAATATACATTAATTACTAATTTTTTTTAATTTATGACTATTTGTGCTCAGTTGTTGACATTATTAGATATCGGCAGATGTGTTAAATTTTGGAATAATGCTATAATAAAAATGTAAAATTCATCTGTCTGTTAGATGTCGCGATCAATCAAAAAGGTAAACATATTTGATTTGTACGAGATTTAAATAATTATTCAAGGGTTTTGTTTGAACGAGATTCAAAACAATATCCATAGATTTTGTTTGAACGAGATTCAAAACAATATTCATAGGTTTGGTTTGATCGAGATCCCAAAAAATGTCCACAGGTTTGGTTTGAACGAGATTCAAAACAATGTCAATGGGTTTGGTTTAATCGAGATTTAAAACAATGTCCATATATTTGGTTTGAACGAAATTCTAGACAATGTCAATACGTTTGGTTTGAACGAGATTCCAAAAATGATGGACGTAGTTTTGGTTTGCACTAGATTCAACATTATGAACATTAGTTTGGTTTGTACAAAATAAAATAATTCTAGATATAGGCTTGGATAGCACGATTTAAATATAGTCTTCGTTTTTCCGAGAGTCCAAAAGCTAGAGATAGAGTTATTTTAACCGTTATTAAAAATATATATATACTTAAGTGCAGTACACAGGTAGCGTCAACATTTTAGATGGGATTAACTCTCTACAGAGGTATGCATTCAACGTATTCTTAACCCTAATCAAATGGGCGTTCTATTATGACGGTTAGGATTCATCATGATTCTACATAGGGGAGAGTTTTGGGTAAAGAAATAATTCTCTTCTTGCCTGGCCAAATGATTTTGGGTTGCGTTCCAAAGGATAGCCATTTAGAACACAAAACCTTATCTTCGTCTAATAAAATTAATATTATCTGATCTAGTTCCCCCAAAACGGTTGAGCATAAAACAATCTATCTTTTTCCGCAATGGAGTATTTTTTCAGAGGAGAAAAATAAAACGATTTCCTTTGAACGTTCAAGGATTTTAGATAAAACAACTGCTGTTAAATGAAAGCCGAAAGTCTTTTGGTCAGTATGATTTTCGCTGATTCTCGAGTTTTATGATGCTATTTTAACCTATCACACTCGCGAAACCAGTGACCCATCAGGGTCGTAGCGGCACCACACGTGTTCTGCAACGGTGTTTCTTGGTCTTCGGACGGAGCCAAATCTTCTCCAGGTCGGTTTTTGAATTCAGAGTTACCTTATAGACCGGTTACCACTCAGTTTGTCCTGCTATTGTTGGGAAAAGACGAGAATTCATACCGTTCCCAAGGCTATTAATATTGTAATGGATCCGACTGGAATTCGAACTCGGCTCTCCGATTCTTCAATCCGGGGCGGTATCCATTAGAGAACAAAAAGGTTGGAGAACTGAGTTATCAAGGCGAATTAACTAAAGCTGCTATATCCAAAGGTATGACACGTGGAATTAGAACAATCAACTCCCGTGAACTGAATAATGTTTTTGGTTCGAAATTCCAACAAATGTCATCTGGAGAAGGTCGGAGTGTACAAAAGCCGAAACGTCATGAATATGGCAATAAAGATGAGGACAACGGTCCGAACAATATAAACACTTAGTGTAAATAGTTAGAATATCTCGTCTCAGAAATGTAGATAGATGTTCGTATTTGTAAAAATCTATCATCAATTTTATAAATATATGATATGTAAATTATCTTTAATAACTTCCGTATTTCTTAACACAGAAGGCTTGTACGAGTCTCAGATACATTGGCAGGCTAATTCATTTAAATTCATAAAAAGTAAATAAACAAATATTTTGAATGAAACCATCTAAATAATTTCCAAAGTAAAATAATGTCTTAGACGATACTTAGCATGATCTCTCCATATACTGAACTGAAATTCTTTTTATTTTTTTATAAAATTTAAAATGAAATCTCTTCAAGACAAAACGAGAAAGAAAGGAAAACTATGATGGGATCGTATTACAGACGTTCTGGTGTTTCTTATTTGCACTCTCCTAAATACACTAAAATAAAACACTCTTAAATACACTGAAATAAAACTCTCTTACATACACAGAATTAAAACACTTCTAAATACACAGAAATAAAACACTCTTAAATACAGAGAAATATAACACACTTAAATACACAGAAATTAATCACTATTTAATAGACAAGAATAAAGCACTCTTAAATACACAAAAATAAAACACTGAAATATACAGAAATATAACACTCTTAAATACACAGAAATAAATTACTCTTAAATACACAGAAGTAAAACAATCTTAAATACACAGAACTACATCACTCTTAAATACACAGAAATAAAACACTCTTAAATACACAGAAAGAAAACACTCTTAAATACACAGAAATACATCACTCTTAAATATACAGAAATACATCACTCTTAAATACACAGAAATAAAACACTCTTAAATACACAGAAAGAAACACTCTTAAATACACAGAAATACATCACTCTTAAATACACAGAAATACATCACTCTTATATACAGAGAAATAAAACACACTTAAATACACAGAAATATAACACTCTTAAATACACAGAAATACATCACTCTTAAATACACAGAACTAAAACACTCTTAAATACACAGAAATAAAACACTCTTAAATACACAGAAATGCAAATTACTAAATATGCAGAAATATAAAGGCAAATAGGGAAATATTAAGATGAACTACATTCTTTAGTCTCACCAGTTCACACCTTCTTAGATAAAACTCATCGTGCCACGTACACAGAGTCGAATACTCTTCATTCCGTTCATATTCCATGTGTAAAGAGGAAGTTCCACCCAGACAGCTTTATACCCAGAACTGTTACTTTGTGGAACAGACTACGCAGAGGATCACTCTGATCTTAACCTCTTCAAGTCGTCGGTCAAACTTTAGCCATCTAACATAATCTCATTTTTACTTCTTAATTCATTCAGGATCATCAGGTAAAACTTCCAACAACGAATCCTATATATATATATATTCTAGAATAAATCCTAAGGAGCCAGGCAAACCTACCTAGGTTTTTCCTAAACGGATCTTCAGGGTAAACTGGCTTTTTAGCTCCGTTTAGGTGAAACTTCGGTAGGTTTGCCTGGCTCATTAGGATTTATTCTAGTTTATCGCTCTACTTAGCGTATTGAGCAATCTACGTTTTAGTCTTTCTACTCGTTTGTTTTTTTTTTATTTGGACTAAGGACTTAAAGCATTTGGCGATTTGTGTCGTCTTGTTCAGATGTTTTTATTTCTTTTTTATTTCCAATTTTTTCCTCGGGTACAGATTTGTCCCGACATATCTGCAAGTTGAGCTATCCGAGGTTTTACAAATAGCTTTACATATATATATATATATATATATATATATATATATATATATATATATGTGTGTGTGTGTGTGTGTTTGGGTGTATATATATATATATATATATATATATATATATATATATATATATATATATATATATATATTGTATATGAAGTTTTAAGGTATGCTATGTTTATGGGATAAAGTGCTCAATATCAGAGATAGAGGCGACAGACTGTTTCATGCTAGACGCAATCGTAAGGCCACGAGTGTTGGGTTTTATCTCAGCTATTTATATATACGGGTGTATATATACAGGTGTGTCTTGAATGTTCATATATATATATATATATATATATATATACATGAATGTATGTATATGGAAGTGTACATAAGCTTTATCTGTCGTATGTCATATCACATATAGATGTGGATTTTTACTTTTAACTTTGCACGAGAATGATAGTGGTAGCTTTTTAGAATAGAAAATGTCAAAAAACAATACTTTGAATGAACTACTCTAAGCTATTCCCTAAGTATAAAAGCTTCTTAGATTTTATGTAGCAATCATCTCTTTGTGTACTGAACTAATGCCATTCTTTTGTTGTTTTTTTTCTAAAATATTGCAAAACATTTACAACGCCTAAAATGCAATTGTTTCAATGTAAAATGCGAAAGAAACAAAACGATACCATCCAATCATATTTACAGGTTTACTGATGTTTTTATAAATGCACTATCCAAAATAGAAAGAGATGGGAAATTTAGATTGTACGAAAGAAAATGAAAAAATAAATAAATAAATAAAATGCTTCATTGAAAAGCCAAGTGGTGGTGGGAAACCAGTTGAAAAGAAAGAATGAATAAACCTCCATGAAAATAAAACGATATATTTTATTTCATTGATTGCACGATTTGCTAACAAATGAAGAATATATAAATTTTTTTTTTAGTAAAATCGAGTAAAACTAGTAAAAACTTAATTGTAAGAAGAAAGAATAAATCGACTCAGTGAACTAAAAAATTAGTATAAAATTAGTAATAACAGATAAAAGTGAAAATGCATAAAAAACTAAAAAAAAATATGAAACAGAAAAATGGTTAAAATAATAAATAACATTAAAAATTCTAATCTAAAAATTCAAAAAAAAAATAATGAACCTTTGTAAAATTAATAATCTAAATATATAAATGGTAAATTCTGTCAGTTCGTTCGTGTGTCTGAAACCCGTCTATCTTGGAACATAATTGCTCTGCATAGATATATTATACGTTTTGGGAATCATGCAGCATTGTGTCCGGATGAGTGGAGAACAGTTAAAAAGTTTTAAAATAACTGAAAAAATATTGATTTTAAAAGTTTTTTTTTTAAAGTAACGCAAAAAACTTTGAATTTATTTTTTGTTTTAAATTCAGTTTAAAATATCTTCAAAATTTTGTGAACTGATAAAGTCAATTTTTGTCGTCAAAATACGATGGAATCAGAGTGAGAAGTTTCGTGACGCGAGATTTTGACGTTCCACAGAGTTTGTGATTTGAAGAACTTAACACAATTGGAGTTCCACGGAAGAATTCAATATTCGGCCTGAATTAGAATTTCGGCCCAAATTGGACTTTCGTCTTGAAATAGAGTTAAAGTGAGGTTTTGATGTTCCATGGAGTGAATGGAGGAATTCAAAGATATTATTGTTGTTTTCTTAGCTGAAACAGAGGTCCCTTTTAGTTTTAGGCTGGCGGCCCAGTTAGCCCTCCGCATGAGCTAACTTAAAATTGCGCACAGAGCGTGGCTGTTAACTCAGTCTATTATATAGGGTGACCCCCCCCCCCAAAAAAAAAAACAGGAAATTTTTAACAATCCAATAAAACCAAGAGTAATGGAAAAAATATTTTATTCATAGTAATTGAAACATTAAAACATGCCATTTAAGAAACAATGATGGAATTTTCATTTTTTAAAAATTACGTCCTGTAGATGGCGTCCTCCTGTACAAATGCATTCTTGAAATCTGGTGTTGAGATTCCTCATTGACTGCTGCAACATCTCAGCTGGGATACTTTGAATTTCATCTTGAGTTCTAAATGGCGAAATGTCTACTTGCTGAATGTCACTGTCTTTCAGTGTTGCCACTTGCTCATGTCTGGCAATACGCATTTCAATGATTCCCATTTTTCTGGGTCACCCTGTATAATAATTACCGTTGTGTATTTATTCATTTAAATATTTTGTGTTCTGTAGCGATTTTTCAAGCGTAGCTTAAATGTGGCCGAAAGTAGGATGCACCCAGTGTCGAACTCACTACACAGTGGTAATTGTTTTAGCGAGATAAGGTTGTTAACCATTACACAGCCTCGAGGTACCCTATCTGTCGTGTTCTATAAATCGAAATGGAGGTAAATCAATTTAAGGAAACTTATGAGTGTGTGACTATTCCCCTTAGTAGTTTTAATAATCTATACAAATAAGTATTTATCTTTATTTGGACTAATTTAGTTCCCCAGTAAAATGAATCTTTCAATTACGTTCGCCTATCGTCCATACATAAAAATATTTTGTGTCTATGTACGTACATGTGTAATTGGCATACAGCGTATTTCCCGTCTCCCCACACTCGCGTGTCTCGGTCAACAAAGGCAAGGGCGTGATGCATGTTACTAGAAGAGCCTACGTTTTGTCGGCTGATCAGTGCCTCCCTGATATTTTGAAAAGTATTAAGGGCTTATTACTTGTTTCCTGTTAAGTTTTGGTTTTCCGGTTTCTTCAAAAGTTTTTTTTCATTCTCTTTCATTCCTAGTTGCCCATTGCCTCTTAGCGGCATTATCGCCTTGCTTGAAAGGAATTGATTAAAAATATTTTCCGTTCCATTACTAATTAGACTGGAGACTTAATTGTTGAACCTTTTCTTGGGAAAGATGCAGACCCTTTTGTCTAGTACATGATCGTCTTACTTCCACTTGTGTCACCTTAGTCGTTCTGCTGCTAATCTTTTTCATTCGAGAAGAGATTCACTTATTTTTAAAACAGATTTGTTTTAATATGACAAAATAATGAGGAAAAAGCGATTTATATAATGCTAAAGGCAATTAATGTAACATAGATACCATTGAAAAAATATCGCGAACGGATTAATTAAGCGGTTTATTTGCCTATGTTTTCGCTGTGAATTCTGCATGTTCGCTTTATTGAATTTCAATGCATTGTTTCAAAGCCCTTGTTTCAGTGCATGTCAATATTAAAAATTTTCCAAAAACTGCTGTGATGACATTGGAACAATATTAATTTAATAACAATGAAATTCTCAAGAAAAAACATAGAGAGCTTGCTTCATTTTCCCAGAAAGAAAAGATTGGTTCTACTAAACTGAAAATAGTAAAGACTTATTAAAAAGAGTACAAATACTTTAGTGTGGGTATCAGTTATATCAAATTTAGTCTAGAACAGGGGTTGGCAACTCATTCGACCCCACGGGCCGGATCGTGTTTTAATGACGGGTCGCGGGCCGGACGAAGGTCATTAATGAAAAATTAAGGAAAATTACATATGTCAACCTAAATTTTTAAAACCATATTGAAAATAAACATTGAGAAATCAGAAAAAAACAAAAGAAAATCTAAAATTAAAAAAACACCTAACAAAAATTACTTTTCCTCAAGGAAAGTCAAAATACTTCAAAATGAAAAAAAATCAACCGAAGTGAAAATGGATGAAATTATGACGTGTAGGTTTGAAACTGTTATTGAAAATTGTTCCACAAACGAACCACACACACACACACAAACACACACACAAAAACGAAACACATATACCCATACATACGAGTACAAATAGTTGCAAACATATACACTTACGTACGTACACATGCGGTATCATCCACACATTCATGAGGCATGTATGTATAATGCGCGTATGTTTAACTGTCTTTAGATTTCTGCTACCTCGCATGTCAGTCCCTCCCTGTGGCCTCTTTCACTTTATCGCTCCTTTCGCTTCTGTTATCTTTTAATGTAGCCAAGTGTCATAACAAATATGTATCCATTATTTGACATTAAATGTAGCCAACGCAACTTGGTAAAATAAGTCTCATGAAAGATAACTAGGAGATAGTCTAATTCGAAAGCATCGTCTCTCATGTTAAAAATAGAGTCATTGGTAATCCGGCTCGCGGGCCGGTCAAAATGCTTTCGCAGGACGGATCCGGCCCCCGGCCCCCGGGCCGTAGGTTGCCGACCCTTGGTCTAGAAGATAACTTAAATCAAGAGGCTGCAATAGGATTTGTATCAGTCTACTCCGATAATTAATACAAAACCAAAATTTTAACCTAGAATCTTCAGTGACTTTCATTCATATAGATGTCATGCAACACGTTCAGAAATATCTAAGTTCCCACCTGATTTTGCTCCATGTCCCACTTTGGTATTTCTAAAGTTCTAACCCCCACCCACTGTAATATTTAATTCTTACATATCCAAAATTTTACCGAAATTCACGTGAAGGAAGCAAACTGAATGCTCACACGCGCTGATTAGCCGACAAAACATAGGCTCGTCCAGTAACATGTATTACACCCTGGACTTGGTTGACCGAGTCACGCGAGTGTGGGGAGACAGGAAATAATCTGTATGCCAATTACACATGTATGTACATAGACACAAAATATTTTTATGTATGTATACTGTATATGCATTGTATCAATTGCCTCATCCACTGCAAGGAAAGTTGGCTCCCTGAGCCGCGCTAGGAAGTTTTTCTTCCCGGAGTCGATCCTCCAGATCTACAAATCAACAATTCGCCCTTGCATGGAGTATTGCTGCCATATATGGTCTGGTGCCACTTCTGTTTGCCTCGGGGTTCTTGATAGGCTCCAGAAGCGGATATGCTATGTAGTTGACGCTGCAATGGCGTTTCGTCTACAGTCACTTTCTCACAGACGCGCCGTCGCCTCCCTCTATCTGTTATACAAATACTTTCATGGAAATTGCTCTGAGGAGCTGCATTCGCTGGTTCTCAGACGTCATGAGTTCCAGCGCCTTACGAGGCTGGCATCCCGCTCTCACCTCTTCACTGTCGAAACTCCTAAATGTAGCCGTCTCTTCTACTCTAATAGCTTCATGTCTCGCACCTCTCCCCTGTGGAACTCACTTCCCTATTCCAGTTTCCCTTAGAGCTATAATCTCCAGGTATTCAAGTGTAATGTCAATCGACATCTCCAGTTGCCTTGATCTATCCACTACCCTCATCCTTTCTTGTATCACTCCTATCTGATCTTGCTCTAAATTTTCTGTAACCCCTTGCGTCCTAGTGGCTTCCCGCCTTGCTTGGGGTGAAATGCTTAAAAAAAATGTATTAACACACATTAACACTCTCACTCAGACTGACTGGAAAACAATTCACTGAATTCTCATTCTTGAATTGCTCCCTTATTCTGTTGGTATAGTAAGTCAAAGTGTGCATATCATACGCATGCTCCACAAAATATTACTGTGTCCCAACGTTTAGAATCATTGATCTAAAATGTCAGTTGTGTCTGCTTTCTCGGATCAATGATTAATAATGGCTTTGAGCGAAGGAATCATGTAGGTCTTAAAGAGGACCATTCTTCTTGACTTTGCCAAATAACAGAAACCATATCACTTTAGGACGTTCAGCAATAGCAACAATTAATATTGATTTTATTTGAAGTGTGTCCTCATAGGCTGTATTCTCTAAAAGGTAAATCAAACTAAATCATATCAAAACATTGAGCTGACAAAAATCATCGATGTTAGAATAGAGTGCTTGCTTACAAAAAGGAAATCTTTGAATGGAAAGGATTACAGATTACAATCATCTTTAATCAAGAATGTGTAAGTAATGCATCACAATTCACATTATGAGGGCCCATGTTGCGTTTGGGTTAAAGGTAGTTCCAGGACAGTAACAGGTTATCAAAATGCCTTAAGTTTTAATGAGAGATTAGGCAATATTCCTTACATGAATGGAAAAAAACATATAATTTTGTCAGATATGTCACGCATTCGCCAGAATAAAATAGACGTTATATATATATATATATATATATATATATATATATATATATATAAAATTGATAACAGAAGCCATTGGTTTATACCAACGCCTTCCCATACTTAATACTTCTCGATTTCGCTCTCGCGTGGTAATGTGTGACGTCACGAGCTACGACGCGATTTTCGCGCCGGGTATCGTATACACGAGTTTATCGTTGCTTTGAAATTTTTCATGAAACAAAAACAGACTATCATTATTGTTTCGTCCGTGTATTGTTTGATATATTGAAATGTAATTGTCATCTTTGATAATGGCTTATGTAAGTCGAAAGCTTAGATTGTATTTAAACATGTATCAATATGTGATATCCTTTCGTCTTTCAATGATAATGTTATTACGCTTTTCAGACTATATGAAAGGAACTTACTTAAAATAAATAGACAAAACTTGTCTATATTATTTAATGAAACATGCATCAATATATATGCATATATATATATGCATATATATATATATATATATATATATATATATATATATAGATAGATAGATAGATAGATAGATAGATAGATAGACCTAGTGAGACAGACAAAGCTACCCAGGTTTCACCTAAGCGGATCGTCAGGGAAAGCTGGCTAAAGTAGCAAAAGAGAAACAGCATATTTATAGGCGATAATCAAAATCATACCACGGTTGTGGTATACTCTACGATTGTATTGAACTCTTTTAGTTACTTGTTTACTCGTGTCGGGTTTTTTTCTTTGGGCTTTAAACCTGTATCTGTGCGATTTTTTTTCGACAGACTTACATGTTTCTAGCTCTTTCTTTTTTTAAAACCTTTTTTTCCTTCGTGATTGATTTGATCATTGGCAAATCAAAAATTCGAAGGTTTTTTGAAACGAGCATATCTATCTATCTATCTATCTATCTATCTATCTATCTATCTATCTATCTATCTAATTGACTCTCCCGTCGGTTTCGACGTATGAGGATCTGCCAGCTTATTGACCCAGTTATGAAAGTTTATGCGCTAATCTTAAGTGGCATTGAAAACCCGCTAGTGATTTACAAAGAAGGCCACATATGGAGCAAGTGTGAGGATTGTGAGATGAGATCACTGTTAGATTGGTTGATCTTTTAAATCATGCTCTCGCTTCTTGAAGATGATTCAAACAAGCAGATTGAAAATTGCTGAGTCCACTAAATCCCGTTGATCTCCATTCTACCCGCTCCAAATCACTCAAGGGTGTTATGTGGTATATTAACTGTTAATATACCACATGGCACCCATAACCCGACTAACACATATAATACACATAACACGCACACACACACACACACACACACACACACACACACACACACACACACACACACACACACACATATATATATATATATATATATATATATATATATATATATATATATGGCCGTCGTTATTGTAGGTGGGCAATGACACCAGGATCCTCAACTGAGAAAATATGTTGAAGCTAGTGTAAAATTATGCTGGAAAAAAAACACTGGGCACTGCTATTCACATGGAATTTACTTTGTGGTGTAACACATATTTTAACATGATTAAAGACGAGGTACAACGCTTAATGGTAACACTGAATACGCTCAGAACCGTGCTCCTGACCACAGACCAGACTTTAAATTTACTCCAGCACCGATGAACTACAGTACTTACTCCTTCCATTTACGCACTCATAACAATGTTATTGATTTGTACAAGTACAACCAAAGACTTCTTCTCGCCAACTTGTAAATTGTGCTGTTTGTAAATATGTTGTTTTTATGTTCAACCCATGTCATACGCGGTACTTTTAAGTTACTATTTTACTTTTTAGCGGTTTCGGCGCGACACATCTCTTAAGACTTTGTCCATTATTCTTTTTTTTTTTTTTTTATTTTATTCGAACGTAAGACCATTTTGTCTATTTTTTTATTCGAACGTAAGACCTTTTTATATATATATATTTTTTTCGAACGTAACATAAGACTTTTTGTCTTTTTTAATTTCACATTTATTAAAGCGGAACCATAACCACGCACAGTGTAACCCGGATATAAGAGAGTTGTCGGGACCGTAAAAGAAGTCTCTTATGTCCGGGTTTCTCTTATATGCGGGTTTCTCTTATATCCGAGTTTGGTCTAATTTATATACATTAACACAGGCTCTAATTTGGGACCAGAGAAAATATCGCTTTTATCCGGGTTTCTCTTATGTCACGGTCTCTTATATCAGGGTTACACTGTATATAGTGTATTTATAGTGTTTTTTTCTCTCGATCATAACCATATATATATTTGTTTGTATATTATTTTTACTTTATTAGTTTAATTGTCATCGGTTTTAAGTGATATATATATATATATATATATATATATATATATATATATATATATATATATATATATAATATGAAGCTTCGTTAATACTTGATATACTTCAAGATCATTTCGTCGTCTATTATATTTAACGACTTCAAATTTGTATATAGTTTAAATCTATAATAAGGAATATTGTACTTTTATTTTATTTTTTTAATTTCATTTTGTATGTACGGAAATATATATATATATATATATATATATATATATATAGATATATGCCATGTTTATGGACAATTATTATCTTAATTTTGCGAATACATCCAATAAAATATAACATGCAATAATGTTAAGTAACAGGCTATACGATAAAATGTGATAACGAGTTTAAGTATCCCTGCCAAAAGAAAAGAAAAAAGTACACATAAAATAAAAACGGCAAATAATTAAACCATAAAGTACTTAAGGAGAAGCGTAAGATTTAGGAAGATTAAGATTACTCCTCGGTTATCCATCGAAACCGCAATCCACCGAAATAAGAAAAGAAGCCAGTCCCCACCGCGGGTCATTTAAAAGATATTTCGCGCACCGGATTGGCTGTTAGAAACATCCAATCGGATGTGTGGAATATGTGGTCTTTCTTCCTCTTATTCTTTAAAAAGGCCATAGTGGCTGTTAACGTTTAGTTGGAAATGGGAATCAGGGGTTGATCTCCCCTGATTGGGTCGATTTGGTGATGGGGAGTATGATGTTGAAAGAACCGAAACTCCCTGATGAACCAAATCAAAACATCACTTACGACCCCCTTGGACGCCTACTTAAAAGCGTATTTGCGAATTATGTCACTCCTACCATTTACGCATTCATAACAATGTCATTCATTAATCCTCTACCTTGAGTGGCTCTTGCGCCTTGTGCTTTTTAGAGATAGTATGAAATAAGCTTTTTCTGTGCTTTGTTAAAATAATGCGTACATAAAATGTTTAAAATTAAAATATTAAATATGAAATACGCGAAGTATGAATTTTAAACATATTCTTACTTGCCTTACTTTTATTATTATTATTATTATTATTATTATTATTATTACTATTATTATTATTATTATTATTATTATTATTATTATTATTTCCTTTGATTTCTGGTGTATACTCATTTCTTTCCGGGTACCAAACAAAGAACCATGTTCGAAAATACTATCATGATTTTTTCCACTGAGCATATTTTGAGAGAAAAGAAATATCAAAATCACCTTTGATCACACATATTTTGAGTAGCTAAACCTCCTCGTGATATAAGAGCTGCATTTTTGAGAACAATTATTTGTATTTTTTAAGGTATGGGCTACCAGGTATCCCGCATATGAGTCTATCGGAAACTTTTCCAATCAAGCCGAGAGATCTAGCTACAATTTTAATTACTAATGTCCTCATGGGTAACATTTTTGAGATTTCTACTTCAAGGTCCTTGTATTTTGATAGTTTTTTTCTTTTGAAGATCTTCAAAGATGCATTACAATCTGCAAGGACAGACATGTCAATAGGAAATCATATTCTCTTCATGTGGTCTTTGATCACAATGTCTGGGTGATTACCTTTGATTGTTCTGTCTGTGTGTATTGTAAAATACGATAAAATTTTTACGGGTCCGATCTCCGTAAAAGTTTCATATTTTCCACTCTATGATGCCGAGATTTGTAGTCAGTAGATGCTAACACCGTGCAACCTGATAACACGATAGCCAGTGGTTTCTGGTTATTTATCACAGAATCTGCATATCGTTTTAACGCAATTTTTCTGATGGGTGCTTGGTAATTTCTAGTTAACAAGCATAGGTCCTGTGCAGCAAAGATAAAACCTTCGGTGTCAGCCATTATTATTATTATTATTATTATTATTATTAATAATAATAATAATTATGATATTTTATCTTATTTTTCTTTATCTTTGTTTTTACTAGCGTAGCAGGTGGATCAATTTACAATGAATTTATACTGCTAACTGAAACACTTCATGGAATTTAGAAAAAATATTTTTTATATTGAAGATCTAGAGTGCTGCATCGATAGAATTATAAAAGAAATTATTCTTGGAGCTGTGGGTTCCTGTAGAATTGTCGCACGTGGTTTGCATAACTTGTACGCAGCCCACCGGTTTACGATGAGCGTTCTTTAAATATATATATATATATATATATATATATATATATGTGTGTGTGTGTGTGTGTGTGTGTGTGTGCATTTGTGTTTTTTCCAAGCATAAGCACAAGGCCAGACGAATAATCTACCCAGCCAAGATTGAATTAACTACTGTAATCAGAGGTCTGCAAGACACGTTTACTAAACACAGGACCTAGTCATATAACGTTGACAGACCCCATGCGATCATCGAAGTTAAGCAACGTCGTGCCTGGTCCATCTTGCAAGCATGGATATGCATGCAGAGCAATCGATAACGCCTCAGAATTTGAAATAGGAGAGATGGGTTCCAATTCCAGTCGGGTCAGTTATATGCACTTACGTGAAAATACTTTTTCCCCGCCCCCAGGTACGGGTTTAATTAGTAGAGTTTGTATGAGTAACGAACGCTAGTTGCCACTTTTCTAATGCCAACGAATAGTCGTTGTCACTTTCGTAAACGCCTGTTGTAGTAGAGTCTTGCATATTACAACTATAATACACCGTTGCACAATACTAGTGTTATACGCTTTCGAATAACACTCGCACTAATAGTACTTGCTCGATAATACTCGCTCGAATAGTAGCTACCGAATAGAGAAATAGTAGAGTCGAGAATAGCGGTCCGTATAGTAATAGAGGATAGAATTATTAAAATTCACCTTTAAGTGCCGAATCTAGATGCGTCGTCAGTGTTGTTCCTCCCATGTCACTAGAAGTTTCGGGTCTAAATAAACAACAGACTTCTTCGATGGGCGACCCGACCGAATATGATCAGTATTCGGTCGCACCTAGAACAAAATTTGCCACTAGCTTTAGGACGTGAATTATATAAGTTGCTCCAGCAAACAACTGGGCTATTCGAATTTATAAATTAGGTATGCATGGTTGTAGTGATCTTACATGCGGACAAGAATGGGTGTTTTTGGGTTTTTTTGGGGGAAGAATAGAAGAAAACAAGCCAATAAATACACACACACACACACACACACACACACACATATATATATATATATATATATATACAAACACACACACATACACACATATACACACACACACACACACAAATATATATATATATATATATATATATATATATATATATATATATATACAAAAAAAACCCCAAAAACCAAAACCCAAAAAACAAACGATTTATTATATTGGCCCGTCTTGCGACTTGTTCTTTCTCTACCTCCCCTTTAACTTCTATGAAATAACATATTTGTTTGGTCTTTCTTCACTTTTTACTTTTTTTTTATTCTTATTTCCTTTTCTTTTCTAAACTACACTTAATAAAAACGTTTACAATAGAGTAATTAAAAAGACAGACTAATTACAACTTTGAAAACTAAGAGAAAAACATTTAACTAAAATCGATAAAAAAATAAATTAATCAAGCTATTTACATGTTATATACTAGTTAAAAAAAAAACAACAAAAAACACGTGTAAATTTTAGATAAAATAAGTTACCCCCCACAAAAAAAAGTATCCTTACCGAAAGAAATAGTGAACCGAATAATAATAGAGGATAGAACAGAAATGAGGATCAACTAGACGTCACGCTACTTTCTACTTATGCGTTTCTCCTATGGTACGTGATGCGTTTAATTCAATAATGGGATCGTCTGTGTTTGCTCACTAGCGATCTATATTCAAGCTCAAGTGTCGACAGCGACACCTTATTCCTATAAAACACAGTAAAATCATAAAATTATAAAAATAAAATTATATAAAATATAAACAGTCTAAAATTGTTTTCTGGCTTTGAATAGTTTGGAAAAGTTTGATAAGTCGTATGTAAGCAAAGCAAATCAATTAATCAACTTGTAATGACAAAAGTACGCAGGTGTAGGTTTAAAGAAAGCTTTATTTAACTGCGAATACAAGGTCCAAGAGGAAAGTAACAAAGCAAGAAGAAACAACTCTTGATTATTCATGACACAACTAAATACAAAGTTATTGCAAGCACAGTGTGGACGTGCGAATAGACGTGAGGACTTAGGTATAAATTAAGCTGACTGTTCTAATTAGGTTTCTTTACCTAATGTCTAGTATTTTAAAACTGAATGTAATGGTCTACTCAATCAATTGTCGGTGTATACAGTTGGACCAACCACTGAAACGAATCATAATTCCAGTCATAACATTTAAGCAAATCGTTTACGCTCAATTAAAAGCAAATTTGCAACGATAAAATAATATTTTTGTTGACTTTTTTTTTCATTTGATATTTATTTGAGTTCCCCATTCCGAAGTAATTCCTTATAAAATTTTTAAAAAAGATAAAAAATATACCAATTTTGTTTTGTTTTGATGAAGCTGTCGTTTAATTATAAGAGGCGACAGTAAAGCAGGGTAGATGTGACTGATATTAGGTGTGGTTGGGTCATTACCAATATGGCTGCAAACGAGGAGTCATGTTAACGATCGAGGAAAACAAGATGGCGCCAGTTTTCAGGTCACGAATGCAGTATCGAGCGTAAACAAGAAAGCAAAAAATGTTAAAAGTTTGGCAGACTTTCTGTCTACTTTTATCAAAGTTTAATCGTTCTTTTTTTATGAAGAAGTCATTCTAGTTCCTTTCGTTTTTATCACTTTGTATTGCATTTTCACGTTTCTCTACGAGATACCATTAATCTAAAATTAGTTTAGTCTCGAAATTAAAAAAGAAATGCTAATAAATTCACTTCAATTTAAAGCACATTATATTTTTTGGACCATAGACAATGAAAATCGATGACCGATTTGTTCATCGCTTCATTTCAATCTTTAAAAATTTTAGTATACCATCGATTTTTGATCACAGTCGTTTAATTCACAAGAAATTATTTAAATAAATAAAAGTCTGAAACCATTTCACAGATGTGTTATAAAATTGTCAAGTTTTAATTTAATAATTAAATATACTATTTGGTATACTTTATTAACCAAAATAAAAATACGTTATTTCTCATCTATAACCAACTTGTATACTTGTCGTTATATTAAATTAATGTTGATTTGTTGAAACTACATTGTCTTTTTTACTGGATTCTATTCTTTCAATGAAAAACGTGGGATTATTCTAAACAGCCGAAGCAATATTTTATGTTGTTTCAAATCCTGATACTCCAAATTTTGACATTTAACCCGAGTAGAAGGATTCTTAGAGACATGGCTGCCAATCTAATACTGCGCTTAAATTCACAACGTCTAAGTAGCAAAGAGGAAAACTCATCAGAACAATTGCCATGTGTAAAAGAAATGCACAGAGAAGCCCCATTAAGGGGGTGATAAAGTGACTGGATCCGAGATGCAAGGTCAGGACCAATAATTATTATTTTTATTTTATCTCGAATCTCAAAATAGATAGCAGAAGTGACGGACCAAATTTGTACATTATTTACATTATTCGGACTATTATCCTCATCTTTGTCGCCATATTTATCACAACGTTTCAACCTTTCAGTATCTGTCTATATTTCTGAGATGAGGTATTATATACATTATTTACATTATTCGGACTAAAGTCCTCATCTTTGTCGCCATATTTATTACAACGTTTTGGCCTTTCAGTATCTGTCTATATTTCTGAGATGAGGTATTATATACATTATTGACATTATTCGGACTATTGTCTTCATCTTTGTCGCCATATTTATTACAAAGTTTCGGCCGTTGTACGCTCCAGCCTTCGTCAGGTGGTTGGAATGTCGAACTGAACCCTTTATTTCGCTCACTGCGGTAGAGTGTTCTAGTTCCACGTGCCATGTTTTTAATGGATATCAGTTATCTACTGTTAATTTCCCTCTGAATGTTCTCCACTGCTTTAACCGGGTATTGAACTCATACTCTTTGGGTCCTGTCACTGGATCTAACCAACGCCTTGAGGACATCTGTGTATGAAATTCTGGGTATTATAAACCTAATGTCTTCAGCAACCATTTTTACCAGTGCTCAGATTGCAATTTTTGCTGTTATCATTCCATGTTTTTACTGCAACTTTTGTTGTTATTATTGCTTTTCTCTTGCACTCCTTATTACTTGTTCCCATATTGTATTTATTTCTATGCTTGGTCGGCTCAGGAGATTTTTGTCGCCTAGCATATGAGCTGATTACTTAAGTTTACGAATTTACCAATGGTGTTCCTTGTCTTGGCGACAAAGATGAGGACAATAGTCCGAATAATGTAAATAGTGTACATAATACCTCATCTCAGAAATATAGACAGAGACCAGATTTGATAGCAATTTCCAGTGCATAGACGAATTTCAGCCATACAAATATGTAAGATAAATTCCGGAAATTAAAATTCATTGCTAATTGTGCCTGTGTTAGGTGTTCGAGGTACCAAAGAGGAAAGTTTATCGGAAAAAGTTCGTTCGAAAATATTTATAGAAAAGGTACAGGGTAGCTATGTTATGAGAGTGTGAAAGTGACTGAGGAAGCTAGAACATTGCAGACTCTTCTTTGTATTCAACACAGAAAGAATAAAATAATTGTTGACAATACAGTAAATTTGACGAGTAAAAGCGCGGCGGTACAAACGTTTAACGTGGTATGAGCCTAAGCCGTCTTGATATATGAACTTACACTGCGTTTTCCCAGATGAGAAAGAAACATTGAACTGTAGACCGCGTAAGGTAATGTTTAGTCTCCAAACGGACAGCGATGGAAAAAAAAAATGTTCGGCTTTTGAAACTTTTCATATATCGAAATTTCTTGGTGGCGACTGTGTTCATTTAAGTAAATAGAAATATATACGAAATAAAATTAAATGAAATTAAATTGTTTTAACCCCTTCTTTGCCGCTAATTATTTTGGGAAAAAACGTTTCATTTTCAGATGTAAATTTTATTTGTTTTTAATATAGTAACTAAGAAACTGAGGTACTTTGAAGTATCCGAACGTTGTCTAGCACCTCTACCAGACTGATATGTTGACAATTAAACTGGTTTTAAGCTCAGAAGTGTCTTTTCAGGATATGGAGGTCATGTCTCTCTACAACTTCCTACCCGTTATAACGGAAATAAATATTTGACAGGTTAGCATAACTCTACGTCAGTCTGTTTAATATCTCTATTTCTACCTGTCTCTCTCTCCCTATCTATCTATCTATCTATCTATCTATCTATCTATCTATCTATCTATCTATCTATCTATCTATCTATCTATCTATCTTATATATAGCTAAATAAATAGTTAGCTCAGCGTGTTCAGTATCTACCAAAGTATCTATCTATCAATAAATACAAATATGACCAAAAGTCCTTTTAAATTTCTGTCCCTGCTTAATCATGATGTTTCCAACTTGCTTATCTATCTATCTATCTATCTATCTATCTATCTATCTATCTATCTATCTATCTATCTATCTATCTAATTGTGCTTCTGTCTGTCTGTCTATCTATCTATCTATCTCCGTCTCTTCATATCTATCTATCTATCTATCTATCTATCTATCTATCTATCTATCTATCTATCTATCTATCTAATTGTGGTTCTGTCTGTCTGGCTATCTATCTATCTATCTATCTATCTATCTATCTATCTATCTATCTATCTATCTATCTATCTATCTATCTCCGTCTCTTCATATCTATCTATCTATCTATCTATCTATCTATCTATCTATCTATCTATCTATCTAAAAATATGTTGTGACGAAACAAAATATAATTGGAAATATATTTTTAAATTTCTATCCCTGCTCATTAATCATGATGTCTCCATATTGCTGATCTATCTATCTATCTATCTATCTATCTATCTATCTATCTATCTATCTATAAATATGAATACGACCAAACAGAATATATTTGGAAATATATTTTTAAATTTCTGGCCTTGCTTAATCATTAATTATGATGTCTCCTACTTGCAGACGATCATAGGACTTCTTAAAAGTAATGGCTAGTTCTTTCTTCGCATTTTCTTTAGTTATCATCTCTAGGAGTAATAGTATATACTATATCCAAATTCTGAGTTCGCCCTCAGTAAACTTCACGCAGAAAACAAATCAGGCCCAGCAATCCATAAATTGATAAATATTTTCTCTATTTTTTTTTCAAAAGAACTACGGTAAATTATTTGCATTTTACTCGACACCGTTAAGTAGGTGTGATAGCAATTCTACGAAAGTTGTGATTAGAAATCCGTTAAAAAATAGCAGAAAATACGATGGAAAAAACAAAACAAAAACGAAAACTGAAAAAAAAGTAATGAAAAAACGTAATTGCTTTCCTAAGAAAATTATTTCTTGACATTTCAGGTACTTTTGTTTGTCACTTTTTACATTTCCTGCAGCCAAACAGTAAATAATGAAAAGACCAGAAGCAAATATTATTTTTATTTGTATGTCTCTATCTACATACTTTTATACACAGCTCGTAACACAAAGAACTTCACTCTGAAGTGAATATATATCTCAGTCCTTTCGATCAATGTTGACCTATGGCTTAACTATCTCTGTGTGTGTCTGTCCATATCTATCTATCTATTTATCTATCTATCTATCTATCTATCTATCTATCTATCTATCTATCTATCTATCTATCTATCTATCTATCTATCTCCGTCTCTATCTATCTATCTATCTATCTATCTATCTATCTATCTATCTATCTATCTATCTATCTCCGTCTCTTCATATCTATCTATCTATCTATCTATCTATCTATCTATCTATCTATCTATCTCCGTCTCTTCATATCTATCTATCTATCTATCTATCTATCTATCTATCTATCTATCTATCTATCTCCGTCTCTTCATATCTATCTATCTATCTATCTATCTATCTATCTATCTATCTATCTATCTATCTATCTCCGTCTCTTCATATCTATCTATCTATCTATCTATCTATCTATCTATCTATCTATCTATCTATCTATCTATCTATCTATCTATCTCCGTCTCTTCATATCTATCTATCTATCTATCTATCTATCTATCTATCTATCTATCTATCTATCTATCTATCTATCTCCGTCTCTTCATATCTATCTATCTATCTATCTATCTATCTATCTATATATCTATCTCCGTCTCTATCTATCTATCTATCTATCTATCTATCTATCTATCTATCTATCTATCTATCTATCTCCGTCTCTTCATATCTATCTATCTATCTATCTATCTATCTATCTATCTATCTATCTATCTCCGTCTCTTCATATCTATCTATCTATCTATCTATCTATCTATCTCCGTCTCTTCATATCTATCTATCTATCTATCTATCTATCTATCTATCTATCTATCTATCTCCGTCTCTTCATATCTATCTATCTATCTATCTATCTATCTATCTATCTATCTCCGTCTCTTCATATCTATCTATCTATCTATCTATCTATCTCCGTCTCTTCATATCTATCTATCTATCTATCTATCTATCTATCTATCTATCTATCTATCTATCTATCTCCGTCTCTTCATATCTATCTATCTATCTATCTATCTATCTATCTATCTATCTATCTCCGTCTCTTCATATCTATCTATCTATCTATCTATCTATCTATCTATCTATCTATCTCCGTCTCTTCATATCTATCTATCTATCTATCTATCTATCTATCTATCTATCTATCTATCTATCTATCTCCGTCTCTTCATATCTATCTATCTATCTATCTATCTATCTATCTATCTATCTCCGTCTCTTCATATCTATCTATCTATCTATCTATCTATCTCCGTCTCTTCATATCTATCTATCTATCTATCTATCTATCTATCTATCTCCGTCTCTTCATATCTATCTATCTATCTATCTATCTATCTATCTATCTATCTATCTATCTATCTCCGTCTCTTCATATCTATCTATCTATCTATCTATCTATCTATCTCCGTCTCTTCATATCTATCTATCTATCTATCTATCTATCTATCTATCTATCTCCGTCTCTTCATATCTATCTATCTATCTATCTATCTATCTATCTATCTATCTATCTATCTATCTATCTATCTCCGTCTCTTCATATCTATCTATCTATCTATCTATCTATCTATCTATCTATCTATCTATCTATCTATCTATCTATCTCCGTCTCTTCATATCTATCTATCTATCTATCTATCTATCTATCTATCTATCTATCTATCTCCGTCTCTTCATATCTATCTATCTATCTATCTATCTATCTCCGTCTCTTCATATCTATCTATCTATCTATCTATCTATCTATCTATCTATCTATCTATCTATCTATCTATCTATCTCCGTCTCTTCATATCTATCTATCTATCTATCTATCTATCTATCTATCTATCTATCTATCTCCGTCTCTTCATATCTATCTATCTATCTATCTATCTATCTATCTATCTATCTATCTATCTATCTATCTATCTATCTATCTATCTCCGTCTCTTCATATCTATCTATCTATCTATCTATCTATCTATCTATCTATCTCCGTCTCTTCATATCTATCTATCTATCTATCTATCTATCTATCTATCTATCTATCTATCTATCTATCTATCTATCTATCTATCTCCGTCTCTTCATATCTATCTATCTATCTATCTATCTATCTATCTATCTATCTCCGTCTCTTCATATCTATCTATCTATCTATCTATCTATCTATCTATCTATCTATCTATCTATCTCCGTCTCTTCATATCTATCTATCTATCTATCTATCTATCTCCGTCTCTTCATATCTATCTATCTATCTATCTATCTATCTATCTATCTATCTATCTATCTCCGTCTCTTCATATCTATCTATCTATCTATCTATCTATCTCCGTCTCTTCATATCTATCTATCTATCTATCTATCTATCTATCTATCTATCTATCTCCGTCTCTTCATATCTATCTATCTATCTATCTATCTATCTATCTATCTATCTATCTATCTATCTATCTATCTCCGTCTCTTCATATCTATCTATCTATCTATCTATCTATCTATCTATCTATCTCCGTCTCTTCATATCTATCTATCTATCTATCTATCTATCTATCTATCTATCTATCTATCTCCGTCTCTTCATATCTATCTATCTATCTATCTATCTATCTCCGTCTCTTCATATCTATCTATCTATCTATCTATCTATCTATCTATCTATCTATCTATCTATCTCCGTCTCTTCATATCTATCTATCTATCTATCTATCTATCTATCTATCTATCTCCGTCTCTTCATATCTATCTATCTATCTATCTATCTATCTATCTATCTATCTATCTCCGTCTCTTCATATCTATCTATCTATCTATCTATCTATCTATCTATCTATCTATCTATCTATCTATCTCCGTCTCTTCATATCTATCTATCTATCTATCTATCTATCTATCTATCTATCTATCTATCTATCTATCTCCGTCTCTTCATATCTATCTATCTATCTATCTATCTATCTATCTATCTATCTATCTATCTATCTATCTATCTCCGTCTCTTCATATCTATCTATCTATCTATCTATCTATCTATCTATCTATCTATCTATCTATCTATCTATTTAAAAATATGAATTGTTATGAATATGACCAAACAAAATATTTGGAAAATTTTGGTTAAAAGTTCTTAAATTTATCAGATCCACAGACACAAAGACAGACACACATACGCGCGAGCGCGCGCACCCCCTTTATATATATATATATATATGTATATATATATATGTGTGTGTGTGCATTGCATGGTGACTGACAATATCATGGCTGAAGCGATCATCCATGAATATCATGTTCTCCAAAGTTGTGGAACTCGATCTCATGATTTGATGTTAACGGTGTATATCTACAAACAACCTTCGTCCCCTGGCAGTAAACACTCATCATTCATATACCTATATAATAAAAGAAGTATCTATCCATTTGTATCTCTCTGTTTCTTAACTCACTCACTCACTCACTCACTCACTCACTCACTCACTCACTCACTCTATCTACATCTCTCTCTTCATATATATATATCGGTTGGTATTATTTTTCATATAAGATTGAAATCTATCACTAACGATATATATATATATATATATATATATATATATATATATATATATATATATATATATATCGTTAATTTCGTATATGCTATATTTCAACCATATATGAAAAATAATGCCAGGCCAATTCATAATCACACCAATTTTAATCGCGCTCCGTCTGTAATTCAACATATACGTTAGTATTTAGGACATAGGATACGCAACCACTCATCGGACAAAGATGTGTTTGATAAATATAGTGGCTTATATAATAAAAAATTAAAGAATAGTGGTTATAAGAATATTTATATCAAGTATAGAAAATATGAATATAGTGGTCCAAAGAAAAGAAAGATAAATAGGAAGATCATTTAGTAGACCCCCATTTAGTCAGTTAGTCAGTACTAAGTTTGGTCATAAGTACCTCCAATTGATTTATAAACGTTTTCTTAAAAGTAACCGTCTTAATAAAATATTTAACAAAAACACATTAAAACTAAGCTATACCTGCACCAACAATCTTTAGAAGATTATAAAATTACACAATAATACAATTTTAAACCAATCTGGATCATAATGCACGTTTCAAGAAAAAATATTATTAATGATTCTAGCCAATGTAATTGTAGGAATTTTGATCAATGTTTAATTAACAAATGTTTAATTAAATCTCTTGTTTATCATTATACTATTTCTACAATAGATAATCCCACAGTTGAAAAATTCTATATTGGCAGTACTAAGAATACTTTCAAGACTAGGGGATATCAACATAACTTGAAATTCGCCAATATTACTTACAAAAATAATATATCACTTTCTAAATATTTTTGGAGTTTAAAAGATGATTATATCGTGAAATAGAAAATATGAAAAATGGCAAAAACATGCAGATCTTTATATGGACCCTGTTTTCTCTGCTTACATGAAAAATTGGAAATTATCCGATTTAATGAAAATTCTTTATTAAATCAAAGAAATGAATTGACAGTAAATTGCAAACATAGTTTACCGTTTACCTTACAATTCAGTTAAGTGATTTGATTATGCTTTTTTATACTTTAGTTGTACTTCGTTACACTATATATGGCTTATCTTTCTATTTGCAAGACTCATTTGAATTTAATATAATTTTTATTAATCTCCTGGCAGTATTAATAACATCGTGTGCGGATGTACTGATATTTGGCTGATATTTTTAATATTTAAATTAATTGCTTAATGTTATTGACATCTGCGAAGAAACTTTATTCAACAGTTGCATATAAATTAACAAATAATTCTATACTTTAAATTCTTTAGTAGTTTCTTAAAAAAGCTATTTATTTATCAACTATAAAAAATATGTAGGAAATTTACAAGGCATATAACATGTTTAGCATTTTGTTAAATTACCTCTCCATTTTAATTATTTTTTTTTTTTAAATTACCTCTCCATTTTTAAATTTTTTTTAATTTTTAAATGACCCCTCCATTTTTTAAATCTTTTTAATTTTTAAATTACCTCTCCATTTTTATTCCTTAGGGAACGGAATTGTCTAGTTTGTATAATTTCTGTAACTATTTGCATTCTAGTTCATGTCTGGTTGCCGTTAGCTGCTAATCTACGGTTCATGACACATTTATAAAAAATATTTTTTTAATTTTTGCTTCTTCGCTTAATTTAAATTTAACTTTGGTCATATTTGATTGCTTGATCAGAGTAAAGGCCACAAACATTATAAACCCTGTTTTATCTTTTTTTTTTTCGTAAAAAGAGATTGTACTTTGCTTTTAAATCTAAATAAATCGTTCACTCGCGGGTAATTTACAATCGCCTGATGGGATGCATTGATACCTATCGAAACACAACTGCAATGGTGTAGCGATTTTGACATGTTTTCGGTGTAATACCCTAAAATAGATAATATTGATCTACTTTGTATTGAACCCTCTTTTCAATGAAATGTTACGAACGTTGGAATTGTACTCGATTCGTTCTCATCTTACCTATATATATATATATATATATATATATATATATATATATATATATATATATATTTATATATCTGAGTGTGTGTGTGTGTGCGTGCGTGTATTATTTTGGTAGCATGTTTTCATTGAGGTAAAATTCATTGAATAATTTAGACAAGTTTGGTTTGTTTATTTTCAGTAGGATCCGTTTATATTCTTGGAGGAGCTTTTTGATGTCGGTATTAAAAGAACAGAGAAAGTTACCGTAACAAGCACTGATCATAATAAATTTACTATCTCCCCATATATAAAAAAAAAACATCAGCTTAAATCCCAGCGCCCTTAACTATTAGGTTGGTGCAAAAATAATGACGTAATAATGTCGTTTTTTGACGTATTTTTTATGTCAAAAAACGACATTATTACGTCATTACACACCAACCTAATATAAGAGTGAACATCCAAATTATTATAAAATATTAATCGTAAAAAAACTAATAAACCGTGCAAAAACTAATTCTTCCACAAAAAAAGAACTACAATGAACTGAAAAGCATAAAACAAACGCTTATTTGTAATAAATTTCCTAATTATATTGTTGATTAATAACTAAGATGCTCACTCAGTAATTCTAATATAAAACAAATTGAATATAATACTGCTTGAACAAACCTTAAACACATTAGTCTTTTATATCGTAACCAAATACGTTCTAATTATAAACAAGATGTAAATATCCTAAAAAATAATAAATACCAACATATCCACCACAGATTCTAGTAAAATGAAATAAATTAATTATATACTATACTAAATCCAGTATATCCAATTTAAACGTTTGTAACGAATCTTACCCACCAGCCAATGTGCTGCAGAAGACCAACTTTGTATTTAAATTTAAATGTCCCGTATGAAATTGTATCTCCAACAGAAAAAAATAATTATGTTGGCCATACTACGACCACGTTGTCTCGGCTGTTAAGTTTTCATGTGAAGGACGTGTCTAACATCTAAACATTTACAGCAGCATGCTTGTCCACATTCGCAGGTTAGAAAAATTCTTGTCGAAAATATATCCGTACTTTCTCATGAAAATAAACATAAACTAAAAACCCTTGAGGCTATCAATATAAAAAAAATTGAAATCAAATCTTACCAAAATTAATTATGAACACGGCACAAATGTTCTAAGATGTCTACAATAGAACCTCCCCGAACGAGACTCTGCCTTTCGGCAGAGCCTTGTCCGGGTTTCTATCTGCCTGAAGGCAGAGGGTTCGACCGTCTAGCTGGAACAGATCC
>OZ010593.1:17359881-17384881 GCA_963932145.1 Acanthosepion lycidas | reverse complement strand
CAGAGCAGGTAGTGAAGCAGAACTCTACTGCAAAGTTGATGTTGTAGTTATAAATATTGAGTCGTACAATTGTTTTCAGTATGAGGAAATATGTAGGAAACCTAAGGATTAAAATTATATAAGTGCTGTCATATATCAGCCAATTTTTGCACCAATATTTGGGCAAGGCTATCCATAAGTTCGTTATATATTGTCATGAAGTATTTAACACTTGTCTGTTATTAGCTACGTTCACGGAATTCTGTCACTTCCACATTTTGACAACAAAATCTTATGCGCATTAATTTTTGGTGCAAAAATGACTATGCCTAAATACGTGATCATAATCAACCAATCAGATTGCATTTTAAATTGACAACAATCGAAGACACATTTTTTATGATCAATACGGAAATGATTCGTCGATAATATCCTTATATTAGTCAAGGTTATGGAAAAATATATATAAAATCCTAAAACAATTCCAGGATAATCCTGTCTTTCAGATTACATACAAACTTAATAGCATCAATAAAATTCCCTTTTTAGATATATTGATAAACACTAAAATTCACTATCTCCCCTATGAACCCCCCCCCAAAAAAAAAACAAAACAGAACAAAAAAAAAACAGCATAAATTCGTGCGGCCATAACTATAAGCATGGATATACAAATTACCAAAAAATAATAATGATAAAAACTTAATAAACCATGTAAATATTAATTCACCCCACAAAATTTTCTACAGTGAACTAAAAAAATACAAAACAATCTCTTATTAATAATAACTGCCCTAACTAAATTGTTGATGAACAAATAAGATGCTACATCGAAGATTTTTATACCAAGAAAATAGAATATAATACTTCTTCAACTAACCCCCAAAATATCAACATTTTATAACGCAACAAAATACATTCTAAACATAAACAAGAAGAAAATATCCTAAAAAATTAATAAACACTAATATATCCACAACACAACCTAGAAAAAAAATAAAAGTAATTATATCCTACACTAAATATAGTATAACAAATACAATCATTCGTAATGATTCTTTCTCACCTACTAACATGTTGCTGAAAACCATCATCATCTATCAATTCAAATGTCATCTGGGAGATTGCATCGCCAACGATAAAAATAATATTTATGTTGGACACACTACAACAACGTTGTTTCGGCAGTTGATTTTTTATTTGAATGATATATCCAACATTTCTAGGCATTGACAACAACATAAATTTCCACATTATGAATTCAGAAAAAACTTTTGTCAAAAATATTTTTATACTTTTACATGAAAAGAATAAACTAAAAATTATCGAAGGTAGCTATCTCATATATATATATATATATATATATATATATATATGAATTTAGGATCAAATATAGATCGGAATCCGACCGAATGATTAAACGTTTCCTATTTGATTTTTATCTTATCACACACAAACACACGCATTATACGACAAAATACAAAATTACCTCATATTGGGGTGTATAGACCTATTTCAACCAACGTACGTTGGTCTTATTCAAAACTCGGTTTACAGATTTAAAATTTATAGATCTATACCCACCCCCATATGAGGTAATTTTGGATTTTGTGGTGTAATTTATATGCTCTGTTATAATAAATACATTTAGGCTCTTTTTGTGGATCAATTTTAATATTTGATATTCTTAAGATCCACTTGGATTATATACCAACGGATTTATTACCTGTACAATATATATATATATATATATATATATATATATATATATATATATATATATATATATATATATATATATATATATATATATATATAGCGAGACTCTTCGCAAGCCGAATTGAGTCACTGTCGGTCACTGGGCGTGTTTCAAAAAATAAAAATACGCTAAAAATCCACCTTCATCCCGACCGTGCGCCGACAGCGTAGTGGTAGACTATCCGCCTGATACCAATTCAGTCGGGTTTCGATCCTAGCTAGAGGCAACCGGATGTCTAGCCGCACTGATGAGCTGTGATACAGCGAAACAGTCTGTCTGTGGATGACATTATATATATATATATATATTAATATTTAAATTTAAAAGCATTACCATCTCTCCCTTCCCTCTCTAATTTCGACCATGTCTATTAAACTATCTCTCACCCGTCTTTATATCACATTACACGTGTGTGTTTTATTCCTTTAAACCTTAATTTTGTGGATACACAAATTTGACTAGTCGCTCCGTTTATTGATTGAAAATCATATTTATCTTATTTCTTCTACCGGCTTGAATATTTGAGAAACCGTGTTCAAAAAAAATATGCGCATTCCAGTAGAATTCGAACCTACGTTCCTCTTTGCAGGAGAAACCTTTGTTTGATCCAACGAGCTCTAGATAGACAGACCCAGCCATGGAGTGCGTCGGCGATCAAGCAAAGCGGATGAATGCCTTACGAAACGAAAATACTTCTCAGATTCTTGAAAGTTTTCATCTGCTCAGTTTTGCATTCGAGCATAAAACAATTTCTAAAGAACTAATTAAAATAAATAAATATAACATCTAAAGAAATAAAATCAGTCGGATTAATAAGCAAAATCCATTAAATCTCCTACCAGCCAAATCCAGAAATATGTGTGTATGTTTTGGGATGTCAACTAACAGTCTTTTAATACTTTTGTAATGTCAACTAACACTCGTTGCCACTTTTGTAATGTCGACGAATACTCGTTGTCACTTTTGTAATACTCGTTGTAGTAGAGACTTTGTAATCGCAGATACAACTATAGTAACGCCGTTGAACAATACTGGTGTCAGACGCCATCGAATAACACTTGCACTAATAGTACTTGCTCCATAATACTCGGTCGACAAGTAACCACCGTATAGTGATCCGAATAGAGAAATAGTATAGTGAATAGAGTAGAGAATAGAGGTTCGTACAGTATAGAGGATAGACTAGGAATAATAATCAGAATCGTAATAGAAGATAGAGGAGAAATAGCGATCTAGACGTCACGCGACTTCCTATCTATGCGTTTCCTCTATGGTCACGTGATCCATTTAATTCAATAATGGAATCCTCGGTGTTTGCTCACTGGCGATCTATGTTCAAACTTCAGTGTCGGCAGCGACACTTTATTCCTATATAAAACTGTGTATGCATGTAAATAGTTTTAAATATTATAATAATGTCATAATATCAGTTTTCCTATATGACAGTGAATGCTGGACAATCTTCTCACAGATGAAGAAGTGACTTAAGTCAACAGAAAGTTAGTTATACAGAAGGATACTGAGAATACCATGGACTGAACATGTGGGAAGATGGAAAGAAAAATGCGCATAAAACGAACAATTTCTAAAGTACTAAAGAAAATAATTAAATAAACGGGACGTTTAATCAATTTATGAGAATCTATTAAAATAACGTCTAAAGAAATAAAATCATTGAGATTAATAACTAAAAATCCATTAAATTCCCCACGACCCACTCAAACAGCAATAACTGAAATTTCTAAGGCAGATAATGAGGAAAGGGTGCCTGGAAAATTTAACACTCACAAGACATGTTGAAGGCGAGGGAGACTGATGGAAACATCGAATAACCTACCTAACAAGCTTTTTCAATGGATGGCAGAACGGCGATTTGGAGAGATTGCAAAAAAGAAGACTTTGCTGAGAGCTACGAAGGCCTGAAAATGGTGGGGAGCCATTATCGCCAATGTCATGAAGAGACACGGCAGTTAGAAGTAGACGAATCTAAATAAGATTATGATCATACTGATGTCAAGGTGGTTAATATAATTACGAAAATTGCAAATGATTTAATTTCGGAACTGTAATAATTGTGAAAACTAATTTTCACCATGCCTTCGGGGCCCAAAAACTTTGCATACACATCCTGCAAGGACGTGTCCGATGACTGGAGGCTGACCAAATCACTTTGACCGGATGGCATCAAACATTGTTCAAGGAGAACGCTGGCGGATTAAGCAATCTTGATGATGGAGAGGAGACAGGGAAGTAGATTGGGGAAATTTTCAATGGTCTTTGATCTTCATCAATAAGAATGAGAAGAATATTACCAATATTCAAATATTACCAATATTTTAATATTACCAATATTCCAGTATTACCAATATTCTAATATTACCATTATTCCAGTATTACCAATATTACAATTTTACCAATATTCCAGTATTACCAATGTTCCAGTATTACCAATATTACAATATTACCAATATTTCTGTATTACCAATATTACAATATTACCAATATTTCAATATTATCAATATTACAATATTACCAATATTTCAGTATTACCAATATTCCAGTATTACCAATATTCCAGTATTACCAATATTACAGTATTATCAATATTTCAATATTACCAATATTCCAGTATTACGAATATTCCAGTATTATCAATATTCCAGTATTACCAATATTTCAATATTACCAATATTCCAGTATTACCAATATTCCAGTATTACCAATATTTCAATATTACCAATATTCTAGTATTACCAATGTTACAATATTACCAATATTTCAGTATTACCAATATTCCAGTATTACCAATATTCCAGTATTACCAATATTTCAATATTACCAATATTCCAGTATTACCAATATTTCAATATTACCAGTATTCCAGTATTACCAATATTACAATATTACCAATATTCCAGTATTACCAATATTCCAGTATTACCAATATTTCAATATTACCAATATTCCAGTATTACCAATATTTCAATATTACCAATATTTCAGTATTACCAATATTACAATATTACCAATATTCCAGTATTACCAATATTCTAGTATTACCAATATTCCAGTATTACCAATTTTTGAATATTACCAATATTATAGTAATACCAATATCCCAATATTACCAATATACCAATATTACCAATATTCCAATATTAGCAACATTCCTAAAACGCATCAATATAAACAAGAACGATAACAATTACGGGTTTTGAAAAACCTATTTTCCTGAAAAATCGTTTTAAGAGAAACTGTTTATCAATTTCAACCGACAGCAGAATGAATGTTTCCCTATAAAGAAATGGCAAATATTATCATTATGATTACCTGTGATTATGAATAACATACATCATCTTTGCCTGTTGTACCGTTTGTTAAGAATATCAGCACTGCATCCTAATTGCCCATGTTGCTATAGTGAAGACTTAATGATGTGCTACTTTTCGCTTCTTTTTCATAAGATATGGTCTTTGCTTTTTTTTCCACCAGCTGCGCATGAATCTATTACATTGTGTATGGATTGATTATCGTTACAAAAAATGAGTACACACCTCGGGTGCGGCAAGAGAATTGTCATACGAATGCCATGATTATAATTGGTGGGAGTGCCGCATCAGGTGGCCGGTTGCATTTTTCCAGAGGATCGTGATAACGTAATGGAGAAAAATTAAATAGATATAAAGAATAAAAAAAAAAACAAGGGGAAAAGGTCAGTGCTAGAAATCACGTCTTGGAGAAGCGTGTTCTTTTTCTTTCGCTAATGCGAAATTGACGTTGGTGAGGGTGTGTGCCCGCGCATGTGTGTATGTGATGTAATGATTAACCGCTCGTCTCTGCGAACGCCTGTTTGCTAGGTTTGTTAGACAATCCCTATTGCAAACGCCTGCTCAGACACATTTGCGTCTTCTCAACTTGTGGCTTGTACTCCAACTATGCGGAGCGGACCATAGTTACAGTTTCTGGGAGAGAACGCATTATCTGGTAGGATCAACAAGGCCAGGACGCTGAAACCGGTTACAATGACTTGCGACTTCGTGTCAGCTCAACCACCAATGGCTCCCAAATAATTACGTCTACCCAATTTCACTCACAATGTTTGGGTCAACAAGTGGTGTGGTTTTCATGCATCTTTCAAAGGTGCTGTACGCTTACAAACGAGGGGTGAAGATGTTTTCTATTTATATACACCTTGTCAAGGACATAGCAACTGAACATTTCAGGTTTGTGTACAATAAAACGATTCATTGGTGCTCTGTTTTAAAAGGTTGGTTTATTTTTAAACACACCTAATATAAATTCATATTATGTTTCTTTTTCAATTCTGAAATATTTCTAACATTTTTAAAAGATACACTACAGTCACTTGATGGGACAAGCGATGAAAGATCGTCCTAATGTGTCACAATAACAATACTAACAGTTGAATTAACCTACATTACTCCAACGAAACAGCGATGAGCTGCAATACAAAATTTGTTTCGAGGTTATTGTATATAGAGTTCTTGTATCGAGGCTACGATGTAGAAAGGGGGATTTCTACTGTCAGATTTATGAAGTGGGGAGTACTTATTGATCTAGGGTGTACTTAATACGAAGCTGTATTGTAGAATGCTTTCATGTTTAAATGTCTAAGAGTTATGAGATAAGGTGTAGTTGATTCACGACTATAATATAAGAGATACTTGTTTCTTATCTATAGGTTAGGAGTTCTTGTTTCGAGGATAGTATTGGGTGGGATCTTTTTCTCTCAAGTCTATGACGAAGGAAGGATGCGTATTAATCGAGGGATGTTTGTATTTGTTTCTGAACTATAATTTATGAGTAATTTTTTTTCTAAGCTATAATGTAGGTAGTTTTTGCTTCAAGGCTATAGGTTTGGGAATACTTTTTCCGAATCTATTCTTTCGCTGGTTTTTGTTTCAAGGACAAGCATCAAGTATTAAGAGACAGAAAAAAAACTCTGTTAGAAACGAAGAAAAGAGTACTCAACTGTTACATGATATTTGTCTTCCTATCAAGAAGTCACCTTCCTGAGAAATCGATCGTGGAATGTGTGTGTTTATATATATATATATATATATATATATATATATATATATATATATATATATATATATATATATATGTATATATATGTATGTATTCGAATATGACAGTAACTTAAAGTAATAAAGGATTTAGGTTTCGGTGTTTCGAATATTACAGACATAAGATGACATGGATTCATTCTTCTGTGTACTACAAAAGAAAGTTCCAGGACATTTCAAAGGAATTATTATGCCTGATTTTATTAGATGACATTCTTTCGCATTTAAAAAAATATATCCTGTGATTTTTTTTCCTCCACTGAGGAAAGAAAATTACGAAGACAGGGTATCAAATTTTAGGTATGACAGCCTTATTTGTAATGATGGAAAGTGGGTAAACAATTCTGTCCACAATTGTATATAAACGGTGTCACAATTTATAAACAGTGGTTCAGTTAGGTGCCATGCGTGATACACGCTTAGGCGATCATGTATCTTTCGATACATGACTGACGAGGCAGAGTTTTTGTCCCGCAGCAGGTAAATAGTGGTTAGTTCCGTTAAATTCATAAAAAAAAAAAACACTAGACTCCGCCATCTATTTCACAGCGGAGTGAAACTGTGACGTCTACGTCAAATCTTCTCCATAATTCTTTTCATCATATTTGTTTATTAATACAAAATCTTAAAACGTTGTCATTGAATTCTCACTAATTCGTTCCACTGATCTACACTAAGCTATGAAGAGCAGCATGACCCCTTGCTTCCTACGACACAGGGATATCATCTTACGATCACGAGTCCCGTAACACATTAGGGTAGTCAGGGTACCACATGCATTGCAACCACAGTAGAAATGGTATACCTTGGGTAAGATAGCCACACAACCTACTGCCAAGTTTGAAATCAAAGTTTTCCTTTTCCTAGACCGGTTGCCAATCAAGGCTATAGAACCCAGTCTGTACCACTATTTACTGATAGGTGGTTGTGAGAAGAGTTGCATTTATACCTTTCCCAAGTGAACGTAATGATGTCGACTGGAACTCGAAATTGGCTCTCCGATACCTCAATCCGGACCACTGATCATTACACTACCATACCTTCACTATTAGAAAGTTTTAGTCACCCTTGATTACAGCAATTTTGGCTTGTTTAATAACGTCTGTTCTTCCTTTGATAGTTGACTTATATCTAGCAATGAAAGTTCGTGGAAGTAAGGAAATTAGTGAATTTCAACAAAAGCAAATAATAGGATGACATCAGAGTGGTAAGTCAAATAGAGAAATTGCTAGGTTTTTCCAGGTTAAACATCAAACAGTTAATAATATTTCCAAGAAATTTAATGAAGAAGGCCATTGTCGTGTGGAACAACGTTCAGGAAAACCAAGCATCGTTCTGGGCGAAGAAGGAAGTCATCGGAAACCGTCGTAAGTGCGTCAAAGATGTCGCCAACAGCATGGAAATGTCGACATATGAGGTGAGAAAAACTCTCAAAGAACTAGGCTATCAAAGAAGAGTTACAAGAAAGAAGCCCTTGATTTCAGAGGTTAACAGTAATCTTCGTATTGACTGGGCGAGAGAATTCGAGAGCAAAGATAATGAATTTTGGCAGTCTGTAATTTGGTTAGGTGAAAGTAAATTTTGTCAATATTCTAATTCGAGATTGGTTTATGTTTGGAGAAATCAGAATGAGACTTGGAGCAATTAATGTCTGTAGGCGACCGTGAAAAATAGAGGAATTGAAGTAATGATGTGGGGCGCTGTCTGGTTTGGAGGGAAATCTGAGCTGATTCTTGTTGGCGAACGGTTGAGTGGTCCAAAATACTGGCAAATATTAGAGAAAGGAATACTCTCATTATTTGAAAGCAATTAGATTGACAAGAATGTCAACTTTTTTCAAGAAGATGGACCGCCATGTCATGCGAGAAAAGTAGCAAAGGGCTGAAAGGAATCGCAAGGAATCAAGTAACTGCCCAAAGACCTGACATGGATCCAATAGAGCATGTTTGGGAGCACCTTGACCGAAGACTTCTAGAACGTACAAACAAAATCACGTCAGTGGCAACCATTAGAAAATATTGCTAAAGGTGTGGCAAAATAAGGCTCAGACGATTGTTGATAATTTGATCAAATCCATCAAAACTCGAATACAAGCACTGAAACTAGCCAATGAAGGACCTACTGCATACTAGTTCCAAATACTGTTTATTTTGAATAGGGATTATATAATTAAATTTGGAATTTGGAATATATTTTATTTCTCCTGGTTAAAACATTTCTTAGGCCACTATACAATTATGGACATAAGTATTCACCCACCTTCCATAATTACAAATACCTACAATTTGAGACTTTGGGTTCTTAATTTACTTTTCCCAGTTTAAGAAAAAAATCACAGGATATACTTTTTAAATGACGCCTCCTTGCATTCTTTATTTTAGGGGTTTTATGTCTTGAGCCTCTTTTATACAAATTTGAAAAGCAAATTTTAATGAATTATTATGGTGGCGGGGTTAGGGTGGATTGCAGCTCAGATTGAGAAATTCCAGTCAAATTCATTGCATTCACTTATGTCCTAATACTCATCTCTTCTCTGCATCCCCAATAGCTATGTGTAAATAAAAGGGCAGATGGCAACCAGTCTAGGAGAAGGAGAACTTTGAATTCAAGCAAGGCTAGAAAGGGTTGGGCTCCATCAATCCATCTGGCGCAAGACTTAACCCTTTCTACTGCGGCTGCAGTATATGGGTTGCACCTCCTACTCTAATTCGTTATGGGGCTCGTGATCGTGAACGTTAATAGTAATATTAACCGCTTCTCTCTACACTTGGCATTCATCGAGCTAGCAGACATATACTGCTTTAGTTTGAAATTTATAAAATCATTCTCTTCAAATATCCTTCAGGAAAATAAGTTCCTTAAGTTCCGTGGCTGTTATCACTCTTTCTAGTATTGATGGCTGTTTCCTTTCTAATCTTTTATTTGACGTAGTGTGGAATATCAACATTCAGGTTATGTCATTATTTTCTTTTCGTCTTAAATGTGCTATTCATTTTAGTTGTTGCTGCTGTTGAATGTCCACAAGTGATATAGAGGGTTACTGATTTGTATTTGTTTTATGGATGGAAGTATGTGTGTGTGTGTGTATGTGTGCAAATATGTAGAAAAATAGGAAAGAAGCGTTAGGTTAATAATCCGAACTTCTTTAGTACTTTTGTTTTATTTTTAAATATTTGTTTTTAATATTTTTAAATATTTTGTTTTTATTTTTAAATATTTTTATTTTATATCTATCTATCTATCTATCTATCTATCTATCTATCTATCTATAAAAGGCAGGATGAGTGTGTGTGTGTGTGTGTGTGTGTGTGTAACGAATGCACGGCCGCAATTTTCGACGGGTTTGCACCAAAATTTACATGCACATGCTCCAAGTTAGCGGGAAGGCCAAGACCGACTTGGCATTTCCCAACTCCCATCGATAGGGGAAATAATCGATTTTTTCATGCCTCTACAGCACTTTTCATGTAGTTTGCGGCCATTTTGTACTGGCCAGAGTGAGAGCCAATAGCTGGCTGTCACGAATAGGCAGGAAGATTCTATTGACCAGCGTGAGAGCCAACAGCTGACTGACACTAATGTTAACTAGCATGCAAAAAAAAAAAAAAAAATATCGATAGCTGCATTCGTCACAAGAGGGAAAAATTTAAATCTGCATAACACTTTAGTCCAATTGGCTCATTCCCTTGCTTAAACTCAACGTTGATTTTGATTCCGCAGAACTGGGTTGGGTGTGAAAAAGTATTTGTTGTTAACATTCTTTTTTCATTCGGTTTTTCCAGTTACGAGTCCTTTTTTAAAGCTGATCGTTTTGTGTTTATTTTGTTTAGTTCTTTTTTCGTAACAGATTTAATATTTAGTATAGAGCTTAGAAAAAATTCGCAGCGTGAGATAGGCAAGAAGTAAGGCATGTAGCAAACATCAGCACGGAAAAGGGCACTCCTTTAAAGGCAAGAAAGGACAAAAATATGTTAAGTCAAATGATAGCGATTGCTGTATGAGTCCTGCCATGCTGCTAATATATATATATATATATATATATATATATATATATATATATATATATATATATATATATGTGTGTGTGTGTGTGTGTGTGTGTATGTGTGTGTGTGTGTGTGAAAAACCCTTAAAATTATGAAAAAGAAAGAAAGAAGAATCAAGAACATTAAAGAAAACTAATGAAAAGGAATCAAAAAAGAGAAAAATAAAATCGTAGAGAATAAAGGAAGAAAATAATTTATAATGTTGTATACAATAAATAACACGCATTCATCCATAAGCAAACGACTAGCGTTTATGACAACAATATACCGGCTGACAGACGGTCATATTATCGGATTATATAGAATGAGATTACATAAGACTAGTTTTAAAACTAACCAGAGATTAGTACTCAAGCGAACGAAATAACAGCTTTTGGCTTTAGACGGTATTCCACAACATTAAAAATTAACAATTTCACAAATTACTTTTTCAAGCAATCTTATTCAGTGTGAAGATAAAATCTATGGCAGAATAAACAGGTGTCACCGAAGCAAAGTTTATGAACACGTAACTATTAAAAAACATAAACAAGAATATAGCTTATGCTTATAAAATGATTTAAAAAAAGACATAGGACCGAATTCTTTACAGAAGGAATCAACAATCTCAGACGCGCTCATCTAGACATCGATTAGATGTTGACCAGAACAAACATTCCCAAAGAAAAATCAATATTAAATATCACTGAATGAACTTTTGCCGTAAGAGAGTACAGTGTGGTGCAGATAAATCGAGATTTTCATGTGGCAACAACGACGTGACGTCACTATGTAGCGAGGTTTCGAGAGTGTCATTAGAAGGCATTACACCTCAGTAGTTGTGTAGCCATTGACGCACGATGTCTTTAGTAACCGCTAAGTTACTAGAATACGATTTTCGACTATTGGAGAGACTTCACGCTGGCCACAAAGCCCAACAAATGACTGAATTATTTACTTTTAGTTGTTTTCCTTCCGATTATGCTTTTAGGCGACGCAGGGAGACAGAGTCGTCTGTCAGCGACAAGGCGAGTGGCCTGGAGGAGATATATCTCGCGGGTTCTGAGAGTGTCTGCCACTGAGTCGCTCCAGCTTCTTTTTGGTCTGCCTCTCGCTCTCCAGCCAGAGTACCTAAGAGTGTATGCTCATAGGGTTGGTTGGTTGATAAGCGTACGTGTTAGGTGTCCGAACCGATTGATCCTATGTTTTACGATGTGTTGTATGATTGGTATTGCTCCTACCATGTCTCTTTTTGCCTCATTCCTGATCTTGTCTTATCTGGTCTTGTTCACTGCCTTCCTCGAAGGTTTCATCACACAAGTGATCAGTTTCCTCTCAAGGGTTTTTGTTTTGGGACCAAGCTAAAACAAACTGTTTAAATACCCCAAAACCATGGTCTACGACCTTGCATTTGTGGTCCCAGACAACAAGGTAAAACAAACTGGGCAGCATATTTACTGAAAACGGCAAACTAGACACAGAAATCGAGAGCAGATATCAGAATGCCAACACAGTCAGTTACCAACTTGCTTCTCTTCTAAAAGTTCCTAGCATTTCCATGAGCACAAAGGCAAATCTCATTAAAGTCATTTTTCTACCAGCGCTAACATAACAGTGCCAGACATGGCCTCTAACTAGAACCTCTGAGAGGAAATTTATTCAATTGTTTAAATACCCTAAAACCATGGTGTACGAACTTGCAAAGGCATTTGTGGCCCAAACAATAAGGTAAATTTCATGCCGGAAAACAAGATTCATTAGAAGCGCTGTGGCACCACCAGGACGCCCGAGTACATCGCCGAGGTTGTCAAGGAGAACCTCCGCAAAAACATGAAAATCACCAAGGAAATGGGCAACAGCACAGGGACAATCGGCCATAATTGTCAATGAGCACATTAATTATAAATCTTATGTGCTCAAACGGTACCACTTTCTCACCGTCGTTCAAATTATGTCCCTCCTCATCATCAGACTTCAATCCTCTCGACTATTTCTTGTGAAGTGTGTTGGAGAGTGAGGTGAACAGCAGACCATACAACACCTTGGCAGCCATCAGGGTCGCCATGACCAACATAGACAACAACAACGCAATGGCCTAAATCTGATTCAGCTTCCGTTCCCGCCTGGAGAAAGTGATAGCCGCCGATGGTGGGTATATCCAGTAATGTTTGTACCTTATATATGTGCCTGTTTCATTGAAATATTATTAATTTGTTATATAAAAGACGCCTTTTTTATTATCCATTAGTTTTGTCCGAATTTATTTTATTATGAAAAATCATTTGACCGAAATTACTTGAATATACAGAACGGTTAAAACCAAGGTAACAGAAGCAGATTTCCTAATTGTCTATACTATACTATACTATATATATATATATATATATATATATATATATATATATATATGTGTGTTCTATGTAATAAGTAATTATCAAAAATTTTCAATGATATTGCATTTAAGTATTTCACATATTCTGATAATGAAAGAAGTGTTGTTGGATGAAGCCCAACCATTTCCACTCCGGGAGATTGGAAGAGATGTCTCAATGCACTGGCCACCTTGTTCCCCAGACATCACTACCCTGGACTTCTTTCTATGGGGTTATGTGAAAGATATTATATATCGGGACATCATTGATCCAAAGCAAAAGATCATTGATGACATTGCCAAAATATTAAAGTATCTTCTATGGAGGTTTAAAAAAATTAGTTAAAAATATATTAAATTAATTAAAAAATATATATATGTGTGTGTGTGTGTGTGCGTGTGTCGCGCAGCAAGTGTTAGCGTTACTAAAACAGTGTTTGATGCACTATATCTAAAATTTATATTACTAATAAATATACTGTTTTCCTCAACTTTTGATATAATTCTAAATTCATATTCACTAAAAATTAAAATAAAATAAAAATTGAAACATTCAGCATTTCCAAAGAAAATATGCGTTACCCGAGAGCAATCGAACATTTTATTCCTATAAAGAAACCGTGATTTGACATGACGTGATATACCAGTTAACTACAGAGAAGCGACTGTTTAGCAAAGTTCAAATTAATGTTTATAAACACAATGTTTGACAATTTTTCTCGTCCTTAAATTGTCTAAACTTTCTACGTACATACCAACATTCAAACCTAGAAAGACATTGAGAAATTATAGAAAAATAGAGATACATACAAAAATATTTCCTAGAATTATGACGAGATTAAATTCAAATATCCACGTTTAAAAAGAAAGCGATGAAAAATAATAAAAAATATAAAATGCCGATTATGTAAACGATGGCTTCATTCAAATTGGTAAGTTCAGGATTTCTGAGATGTTTTATTTTAATGAGTTTTGTTTAATTCATAACAACAGTCCATGACGACTTCCGGTTTCCTCCGGTGAGTTTTTTTTTCGGTTCGTCGAAATCTTCGGTTGTTGTTTCTGGATGGGAACGCTCAAATTTCAAGTCAGAAAGTTCTTTAGTTAAAAGGAACCCTCAGACTTGAATTTTAGGCTTTCACACCAATTTTTCCTTTCACGAATCCGGTCATTTCCTGGGCAACCAATCGTTGATTTGGGAATGAGGGCCAAGATAGGGAACGATTTTTTTTCCTTTCTGTCAAAATTTGCTTAGCTGAATTCGGGGTCATGATATTCTTGTCCAATATTGGAACAATTTTAGTTGCAGTGAGAAAAAAATCAATTAAAAAAAAACAAAGAATAAATAGAAAAAAAGATAAAAAATGATTTGAAGGAAGATTGATTTGATTCCTCTTCTTGGGATGAAATTATCGATTGAGATGAAGTGGAAAGATTATATTGAACCAACTGCAAGATATCCTGCTAGAAAAGTTGGTTCACTGTGTACAGCTTGGCAATTTTTCCTCCATTCTACCATTTGATGTCTACCATTCATCCATTCTTTCAATATTGCTGTCACATATGGTCTGGTGTTCCTGCTATATATTTAAATAATATTTAATCGAAAGAAGAATATGTAATGTTGCTGAACCTGACTTAGTATCTCGGCTTCAGTCACTTTTCCGCGCTACAATGTATCTCCCCTGAGTCATTACTATAAATAGATTCATGGTAATTTTCTGATGAACTTCTCCTTAATATATCTAGAGTTTATAAATGTAAGCACAGTACTAAATTGGCGGCAAGCTGACGCCATTTTACAGTCACAAACTGTCTCTCCTCAAGCATATGCGTGTAAAAAATCTCAACTCTCTTTCTAATGTTAAGCAAAAGTTTTTCCTTTCAATTTTCTCTAAAACTCAGCTGTACTTTTAATATATTTTTATATAACATATTTCTATATACTATGAAAATAAAATAAACATATTTTCTCTCATTAAGAATGAAGAGAGAAGCAAATAGTGCCGATCAATGAAATACCTTTTGTAAACAACTGACTCAACACCTACAGATTTTGTGTCCTATTATCTATTGGGCTAAGTGTATTTGCAGTCTTGTTGTTTCAAATAAGTTATTTTTAAACTGAGTAAAACTTTCCAAAAACGTCTATTTGTGTATAATAATAACTTCTTCTTGACTTTAATCTTCGTTCAAATTTTCGTTATTAGGCACAAGAAAATATGGCAACGGTCATATCACCAAAGTTCTATAATTACGTATTATAGATTTTGCTGATAACAAAAACGAAAGGAAATAAATATTGCATAAGAGCTGTTTAGATACAACTCATGGTTAAACTATGTTAAAAATGATTCATTGGCAAAGTTCAAAACCTGGGAAATTTTTACAGAAGCCTGGATAACTAAGATTATAAACTAAAAATTATACAAAACAGTAAGCTTAAAAATGTTCATAACGATGAAGAATTGCTTTTAAATTATCATTGGTTAAAATATATATTTAGTTAAATTTCTCCTCAATAGCTCAAAAGAGAAAATGTATTAGGATTTGGAGTGTTTATGCTCCTTCAATTTTTCTAAAGAATATTGGATGAGAGGGAAAGAAAAATGAAGCATTCTTTTTCGCGTGTTCTCATTGGCCAAAAATAGAAATGCAAAAATTTGCAAATTCTTTATCCTAGGAGATATTGCGCTAACATGAAATCTTCCTTGTAGTAAGTATTGTTTGTGACAATATTATTTATGCCATTTGTTTGTTTTTTTTGGGGGGGGGATTCTTTAAGCTTTCCTCTTCGCATTATATTTGAAATAATATGGACATTAAGAGTTTTGAATGTATTTTAATTGTATTTCTCTGCATCACATAATTACTGAGGGCTATAAAATGTTTTCTTAAGTGGAAAGCTATAATTAATTTTCCCTCGGTCATTCATTTTGCCCATTAATATTCTAATACACACACACGCAAACACACGAGCACACACACACACATATATTGATACACACATCTCTCTCTCTCTCACTCTCTCTCTCTCTCTCTCTCTATATATATATATATATATATATATATATATATATATATATATATATAGATAGATAGATAGATAGATAGATAGATTAAAAGAACTGATCTGACGGGCAACTTTTCGGGATAACAACTGAGACATTACTCTATTTATTGAACAACTTAGTTCACAGCCACATTGACTGATAAACTCTTGCAACAAAAAATTCTCAAATTGCCATATTAGTAAAAAAAAAAAAAAAAAAAAAAAAATCGCACTTTCTTAAATTTTCAAAAAAATCAAACCTTAGCGTTGCGACTGCACGCTCCAAAAGTTTGTATCCGTTAACAATAACACATTTGAAAAAACATATTTTGATTCGCATTTAATTTTTTCGTTCCGGATGCTACCTGAATTTAACAAAAAACAAAAACATTTCCATGCATGAGGATGACTGAACGTACAGTTGAAAGTACTTGCGTATTAAAGAAAGACCTTATACAGTTTATAATTTTAAAAAACAAGGATCATAACATTCATCGAGTGTTTTGTAGGTTGATGCATCTTTAAAATGTTGTTTGCGAAAGGATTTCGCCATTTTATATCATTAACTTTACTAATCTACTTTTCGTATGAATGATTCATTGTAATATAAATTGAACTGCACCACATATTATATATATATATATATATATATATATATATATATATATATATATATATATATATATATATGTGTGTGTGTGTGTGTGTGTGTGTGTGTATCAAAAGTTCTTTTACAGACTTTGGGGCGAGTTCCTCACACCAAAACAAGGATAAAAATCCATATTAATAAATATCTGCAAATCGTTTGTTTTTGAGAAATTTTACGGTAGATGGCGCTATGCTGCCATGTACATTAGGTTATATTTATCATTTGTATACATTTGTGGCTACTCTGTCTTCAACGTTTAACGCGTGTTGCAGTGAGTTAAATTGGCGACTGTCTGCTAGGTCTACCAGTACGACTTACAGGAACTGTCAGGAGGGTCTTTATTTTGAACACGCTTTCAAACCTGTTAGAGGATGTATCCCTGCTAATACGAAGACACATGTGTAGTTTATGCATGATGTGGCGCCAGCATATTTTAGTCACATTGTTTGCGATGCACTGGCTAAAATCTACCATGAAAAATGGATAGGTAGGAAAGGACTGGTTACGTGATCTGCACGTTCTCCAGACCTAAATTCTTCGAATTTTTATCTGTGGGCCCAAGTAAAATAATTGGTTTGTGTAGCAGCCATTAATAATTCGGAGATACTTCATCAATGGGGCCCTGCGAATCCATTCTATACCTTGTGGAAAATTTCAAACGGTCCGCCAATCATTGAACTGACGAGTGCATGGGTGTGTAAGCGGAGGACATTTTGAAGATTTCCTATGAGTCGCTGTGTTGAGGCAGAACGATGGCCGTTTGTACATATGCTTATATGGATATTTTACCTTGTTTCGATGCCAGGAACCCACCCACAAAGTTTTTTAAAGTATTTTTAGTATCTTGGTTTGTACATTTAACAGCGTCTACCGTAAACTTTAAAACTAAATAACTCAAAAACAAAGCATTTGCGGACAGACGTTTACATGGACTTTAGACCTTGCTTTGGTGTGAAAATCTGCCCCAGTAGTTTGTAAAAGTATTTGGATACACCATATATATATATATATATATATATATATATATATATATATATATCCCGTACACGCACACAAACATACACATACCAGGAATTGGACTTTCATGACTCTTCCCAGCTTCCTATGCATTATAGATCTTACTACGATTTGTATTGCCACAATATATACTTATCCCTGTTCTGGCAGCCATATACACAAGCTCCTAAGCCAGGTTATTTGATGATTTCCTCAGTTTCTTATCTTCATTGAACCCTGTAAGTGACATATTCGCCAAGCCCACTTTCCTCATTATGTGACTCTATGTATAAGCATACTTTTGGTTGTCATTTTCTTTAAAACTTGCGTACAGTTTATGTCTATGGTACGCCCAGCATCCTTATGTATAACCACCTTTCTGCTGTCTGATATCTTTTCCTTCATCTGTGATAAGATGTCAGCATCTTCTGCTCTAGTGGAGGATCGTTAACACATAACAGTTCAGCCCTCTTTCTATTTTTGTTTCTCATGCAATTTCCTTTACTTGTCTTTTAGAAGACATCTTCTAATATTGCAATGCACCTACGGAATTCGGCGTCACATTTTCCGTCCTCTGTTCAGACGCACCCGGAAATGGACGCGAAATCCCTAAGCCGAGTTCAAATTCTAGTCATACGTTCCTTTCAGCGTTAAAGACGCCTCGCATCTACGGTATAAATGGGAGATTATACTATGAACTCTAGCATTGAGTTACAACAACCAATTTAAGACAAAGAAAACTTTGAACGTCAAGCCGGGTAGTCGGCAACGGCAAAATTAGTCCACTATATATATATATATATATATATATATATATATAGAGAGAGAGAGAGAGAGAGAGAGATAGTGGTTTAGTTTTGCCGACTAACCGACAGTTTTTAAGAGTTTTATATATATATATATATATATATATATATATATATATGTAGTCGGCAACGGCAAAACTAGTCCAATATATATATATATGTATATATGTATATATAGTGGTCTAGTTTTGCCGTTGCCGACTAACCGACAGTTTTTCAGAGTTATATATATATATATATATATATATATATATATATATATATAAAGAAATGCCATTTTACAGACGAAGAAAATGAATTTCTGGAGAGCCATGATCACCTGCGTCTTGAAAAGACGTGACATTGACAAATGAATATCCAGTAATATGCAAATGGATTCCTATCCTGACACACTTTTATAACCATCTGTTTAGCATGATAACGATATTGACCCTGTCTCTCTTCCACGGCACTGGAGGCTTACGGCCGTATCACATTCAAATAACTGGTTTCGTACGGTTACTGAAATTAAGCAACGTCGAACTTGATCCATATCTAGATGGGTGACCGCTTGGGGATACTTGCAGAATGAATGGCGTAATAACGGCTCGGAATTAGAAATCACTTACGCACAAATACTCTTCTCCTCTCCCGAGCTATGTGTTAATGAGTAGGAATTGTATCCGTAATTCATTATTATCTTATAAAACATGCTTGCAATCGAAAAATATTTTGGGCTGCAAAAGGTTGATAGTCCGTAAAAAACAAATCCATAGAACGAGAACAGTATCTAACTTTAATGAATGTAATTCTGTATGGTTAGAATAAGTATTACAGCATGCTCTGAAGAGCTTGTTTCCTAGTTGCTCCGACTACATGAATTTAAGCGTGCTATAAGATTGATATCTACGTTAGACCTTTTACTGTCGAAATAGTTAAATGTAACCGCTACTTCCTACTCCAACATTTTCGTTTTCGCACCTCCTATCTTCGGAACTCACCACTTTACTTCCTTCCCTGATAAATACAATTTTCAAAAATTAAAATGCAATATCAATTCTGTCTTTTTGAATCCCACTCATCATTTGTCTACTTCTCTTTCACTTTCACTTTCACTTCCTGTTACCCCTTGAGTTCTAGCATTCCCCTCTTGCTTGATTAAAAAGTTATGTTTAATTTACTAAATGTGGATCAATATATCATATCGGGTAAGTCACCAGATAATGGATCACCTATGCCGGAAAGGGCCATTTCCAGTTTGAATTTCTCCTATTTTGGGCATTACTGTATCATATCATAATAACATCTAAATACACGGAGGGAAAAGGAATGGCGAACATGCTTTGTTCGCACCGAGCATTTTATAACGCTAAGTCATACGCAAAATTACATATTCATATTTACACGGCTATCACACAAAGAAAGAATAAGACATGTATAAAACAATAAGCAGTGTGAACAGTTGAAAAAAGAGAGACATTTACGAGTAATATTTTCCGAAAGGAAAACTAGCAGTACAGTGATTTATCTATGAATCTATTGAAGCCATGTTTTCTCCCCTGTAAAAGCTTCCGGTGTGGGCTTGTGAAGTTATTCATCGTATTTTACATTGCAACTGGTCATCGTCACTCACAGGCTGTTACGCGGCTCACATGACTTTGTCTCAAGCCAAGGGAGATAATCGTTTTTAATCGCTGTCATTTTTATCAATGAAACGCCATAATCTTTTCGTCTAGCGTTGATATATTTTCCCCAATAGAAGGAATTTAAACAATTTGAAATATGAAATTGTCTACATCTCAACACAGGTATAATTCAGTTATACGTTCGATGCTCTTTTAAAATCAGATTCCCAAGTAACTTTCATATTTATTTTAGTGCGACAATAAATAAGTTGTCTGTGGAATGGTATTCCCATTAGGCTTTCAACGCGTCGCTGTCTTGTGTATAGATTGATCTTGTCTGAATTTAATCACATTTTAATCACATTATACTGATGACCCTTCGGTCTTTTTGTCTGCGTTGGTCGAATAATCTTATTGAAATTCCCTGGAGATTCTAAACCGAAAAAAAAAAAAAAAATCTTGGTGTTAATAGGATGTTTACCATTTTTTGTTTACGCCCTTTGATTTGGAACCAGGTTTCAGATTTTCTTTTTCGAGTCACGCACAAGGAATTTTTTTTAGTTTTGCTAGGTCACTTTTTTCAAACTTTTTCATTGAGCTGTCGCCATTTGGACTCCCAAGCTCTATCAGTATCAGACCCTGCCACACCCCTATGAAACCACTTCTTTCTTAGAACAAAATATCCTGCAAATTCAAAAAAAAAAAAAAAATGATCAAATTCTGTAGGCCCACATAAGCATTTCGGCATTTCTTAAATATTATTAAATATAATTTCGGCATTCATAGCTCCATCGCTATGTCTATAAACATACATTGACTGATTTGTTTTTACGGCTTATCAACCTTTTAAAGCCAAAAATATATTTCTAGATTGTAATAATTTTTTGGAGAATAATGATTTATTGATAGAAGTAACTGATTAACCCATAGCTGGGAGGGGAATATTAGATTTATATCTTTCCTAATCGTTTTTAGCGTATGTGAATATAGCGAAACCGACTGGAATTGAAACTCTTCTCGCCGATTTGTAATTCTTGAGCCGTCATTCAGTACACCAGCCGCACATCCAAAGTCACAGCACCTGGTATGTCCAAGCGGTTACCCATCTAGGTATTGATCAAATATAACGTTGCTTAACTACGTTGATCCTACGAGAACCGTTGTTTCAACGTGATACGGCCGTAAGCCTATAAATGTCGAGTACTGACCCCTGTAGATGTTGACTCTCTGATCTGGCTGGCCTGCGACCCTTCCTGTCGAGATAACGTCAGCGAGATCCAAAGTTAAGGACATTTTTTTTTCAGAAGGAAATAAAATGAAATCATGCGTTAATGTATAAATCTTTTGTTAGCTTGATGTCTTGTAAATCAAACGTTTTCTTCATCTGTAAATTAGATTATCTTCATAATAACAAAAATCAATTATTACTAGATTCTGAGGAGTCGGAGATCCGAGTTCGAATTCCAGTCGAATCCATTACATTCACTTACGTGCTGATACCCTTGGGAAAAGTGTGAATCATCTTCCCCCCACCTATCGGTAAATAGCAGGACAGACCGGGTTCTTGGATGGCAACTGGTCTACCTCAGAAAGAAATGGCAACCTACTGCGGGAAAAATCTGCCTCGTCAGTCATGTATCGATAGATATATGATCGCTTAAGCGTGTATTACGCATGGCACATAACTGACTGAACGTCAATCTACCGCCTTTGATACGATCACAGGCCTCTTTTATCCTTCAGTGATTTCTACGGCTTACGGCCACAACACGTTGAAACACTGTTACCCCTACAATCATCAAAGTTAAGCAACATCGAGCCTTGTCAGTACCTAGATTGGTGACCGCTAAGGAATACCAGTTGCTGTAAGCCTGGATGTGCGGTGGTGTAAAATATAATGGCTCGGAATTATTAATCTGGGTTCTCTATATTCATTAACTCCCAAATATCCTTGCGAAACATATGAATCCACCTCGTCTTCCCCAAGCTATAGGTTAATTAGTAAGACATGATTCTCTAAACCATTATTATTTTCACAAAATTAAAGTGAAATTGCGTTCAAAATATTTAGATTTTGGTATTAAATAAACTCTGGAGCAGTGCTTCTCAAAATATCTAAGAATTTTTTCTCAACGGGTTACGAAACTGTAATATTTCGCGGTAATAATAATTTATACTTGAAACGATATATATATAATGAATAAAATAAAAGTTGACTATTTTTTATCTTCCATTTATTTTGCAAAAAATAATTCAATATCAAAACATATAAAAAGTAATAAAAAAAAAGTTTCAAATGATTCATTAGCATGTCCTGGACACTGGCCACTGGCCACATACCGGTAGGTGATGGTTCGCGTACCTGCAGCGATCCGCGGACCACCACTTTTGTAGCACTGTCCTAAAGATTGACATGCCGCTAAACAAAAACAAACAAACAACTTCTGTATATTTCTTCCAGCTTCAGTGAGGAGGTGCAGCCTACTTTGGGATCTGAAGCGCCTAGGTTATCCACAAAACGAGAAGAACAATACGATTTGGCGGAAATTCATAAAATCTGATAGAAGCCTTCAAAAATATGATTAAATTTTCAGGGGGAAAGTTAAACCTTCAAATATCCATGTACAATAAAAATTATCCACTTTATTTAAATTGAAATATAACGAGTGTTAATATCCTTAAATATAATTAGATAAGATTTAGATAAATATTATTAGACGAGAATTAGGGCACCACGAGGTGGTGTAATGCTTAGCAAGCTCGTCTCGGTAAAACAGTTACGACTGAATAGTGAGTTCGATTCTCACTGAGTACCCCCTATTTTCGCCCTCGTGTCTCATCTAAACTATGCTTAGAAAATCAGGAGACTTGGACGCTGTGTAATCTTTAGGAAGGTTGTCTCGCTAAACCAATTACCCCAGAGTAGTGAGTTCGATTGTCACTGAGTACCTCCTACTTTTGCCCTCGTGTCTCATCTAAACTATGCTTAGAAAATCAGAACACTTGGACGCTGTGTAATCTTTAGGAATCTTGTCTCGCTAAACCAATTACGACTGAGTAGTGAGTACGATTATCACTGAGTGCTTCCTTCCTTCGCCCTCGTGTTTCATCTAAACTATGCTTAGAAAATCAGGACACTTGGACGCTGTGTAATCTTTAGGAATCTTGTCTCGCTAAACCAATTACGACTGAGTAGTGAGTTCGATTATCACTGAGTGCTTCCTTCCTTCGCCCTCGTGTCTCATCTAAACTATACTTAGAAAATCAGGACACTTGGACGTGGTGTAATCTTTAAGAAGCTTGTCTCGCTAAACCAATTACGACTGAGTAGTGAGTTCGATTATCACTGAGTGCTTTCTTCCTTCGCCCTCGTGTTTCATCTAAACTATGCTTAGAAAATCAGGACACTTGGACGTGGTGTAATCTTTAAGAAGCTTGTCTCGCTAAACCAATTACGACTGAGTAGTGAGTTCGATTATCACTGAGTGCTTCCTTCCTTCGCCCTCGTGTCTCATCTAAACTATGCTTAGAAAATCAGGACACTTGGACATGGTGTAATCTTTAAGAAGCTTGTCTCGCTAAACCAATTACGACTGAGTAGTGAGTTCGATTCTCCCTGAGTACCCACTACTTTCGCCCTCGTGTCTCATCTAAACTATGCTTAGAAAATCAGGAGACTTGGACGTGGTGTAATCTTTAAGAAGGTTGTCTCGCTAAACCAATTACCCCAGAGTAGTGAGTTCGACTGTCACTGAGTACCCCCTACTTTCGCCCTCGTGTCTCATCGAAACTATGCTTAGAAAATCAGGAGACTTGGACGCTGTGTAATCTTTAGGAATCTTGTCTCGCTAAACCAATTACGACTGAGTAGTGAGTTCGATTATCACTGAGTGTTTCCTTCCTTCGCCCTCGTGTCTCATCTAAACTATGCTTAGAAAATCAGGACACTTGGACATGGTGTAATCTTTAAGAAGGTTGTCTCGCTAAACCAATTACCCCAGAGTAGTGAGTTCGATTGTCACTGAGTACCCCCTACTTTCGCCCTCGTGTCTCATCGAAACTATCCTTAGAAAATCAGGAGACTTGGACGCTGTGTAATCTTTAGGAATCTTGTCTCGCTAAACCAATTACGACTGAGTAGTGAGTTCGATTATCACTGAGTGCTTCCTTCCTTCGCCCTCGTGTCTCATCTAAACTATGCTTAGAAAATTAGGAGACTTGAACGTGGTGTAATCTTTAGGAAGCTTGCCTCGCTAAACCAATTATGACTGAGATCAATTCTCACTGGGTGCCCCTCATTTTGGCCTTGTGCCCCATCTATGCTACGCTTGGGAAATAAGCATTAGATCACAATTTAGTCTTAATTAAATTTTAATACAAACTACTGGTAAACAACTAGACTCTGTTCCAAATGCCAATGTGCTAGAAATGTCTAATGCATTATTTTACTTTCATTTCTAATGAAGACATTTGTGTGAGCATCAAAGAGGTTTTTATGAGTTACATTTTTTATGTCTATTGATTGTTGATTTAGGCAAAAAGATTTTGGTGCATGAATCACTTGATTAAATTATCTAAAAAATAAAACAAAATGGACTTACCCTTTTAATATCGAGTTTCAAGTTTCTGTTAATGGTAATGTTTGTCTTGTTGATCCTTTTCAGAGCGA